>SJYC01033698.1:0-14416 GCA_006408675.1 Madoqua kirkii | reverse complement strand
AAGTTGAATTCACTCAGGAAAATTTGATGCGTTACACCTGTTCATCTATTGTAAAATACACAGCTAGCAAAGGAAATGCAATTACAGTGATAAGAAAATATTAAAACCCTAAAGTGTGGATAGATTTCTTTGCCAAAATGTCAAAAGAAAATTACATGAAAGTTTAATTTTAAATGTTCATGCTCTCTTATTCTTTAAGTTGCTTATAGATTTTATTTACTGACAGCAGTACATGGAAATTAGCAAATTCATGATCTTTCCTCACAAAGATTAAATGCTTTTGCATTCCAGAAAACTACATGAAAATCATTTTCCCCTTTTGTCTAACACCAATTTTGTATTATTGTTTCATTTATGGAATATGCTGTCAACTTCACAGCATGAGCTTTGGAGAGAAGAAGCCTTGCATTAATAGTTCTTCATTACAATATTGCCTACAGAATCTTATGATTAGCTCACTTAGCCTTGACATTTATAAACTACAGTTTTTTTGAGATAAAAGATAACATTGCTAACATTCCTCAAATACAGAAAGATAACTCTATTCTTAAAAAGTCAGAAAATAAAAATAAGATTTTATTATTTATTTGAAGTTCAATAAAATTGTAATGTTTTTCCTATGCTAACACATTCCGTAATTCCCAGATTCTGGTTGCATGTAATAATTTCCTCATTTAGGAAATTTATGAGAAAACATTTATAAGTAGTATAAGAAAATTATAATATGATTAATTCCTTCAAGAATATAATTATTTTTCAAGGTGCCTATATCAATAAAATAATTTCCAGTTTTGACCAGTTTTTTTCATTGTTGTTATAACTATAGTTGGTTCACTAGCAAACCCAAGTAAAATTTGTCTTAATTTTATAATTAGTACTTATTGCAGTTTTACAGTACAGTTTAAAAATTAAGTTCCTTACTTCTGCTTGTGCCTGACGGTGTTCTTTCACTGTCATTGAAAGGATGACTTTCTCAGTAACTTTCCCTTTCTGTTCATTCACAGCCAGTTTCAACTAGAAAAAAAAATAAGCAAATGACATCAAAAGTGGCATATATTGACAACTACTAGCAACATTTATTCAAACAACTAATTTAGCATTACCATGGAAGGTGATTTCAAATTAATTTGGTCTATATGTATGCGAAAATTAATTTGACTTAGATTAAGTAAGTCAAAATGTTTTTATATTTAAAACATTTAGCACTGAATTTTGCACTTCCACTTTTATTGTTTTTAAGCTCACAAAATATAATTTGGCAGGGGGTTCCAAACAGCAAATATTTGACACTGGTGAATACTTTTTAAAAGCATTTTTCAGAATTAACATAGCAACATTTTTAAAATTAGGCTGATATTTTCTGTAAAGTGATTCATTGCCAGTAGGGTATAAATTGGTTGCTGTTATGTCAGGATAAGAATTCAAGGATATAAACCAAAAACAAATGTCAATTCACTCTAGAACAGTTCAGAATGATTTACATTATTTCAGGGCAAAGCGTATGCTGTATCTTAAAATACCTAACAGTTACTTCCAACTTGCTCCATGAACAGAGCCACATAAAGATTTTGTACAGCATTGCTATAGACTTATGTTACAAAAAAGTGAATGTGACTCATTCTTTATAAACTATCCCCATCAAAACAAAATGCTATTTCCAAGAAAAAAGGAAAAAGCTAAACTCATACAATAATATTCATTCAATAGATTGGTAATAACAAGAAGAAAGAAAGCAACAACCTAATACAGAAACTTCTAAACTGAAATATTTAACAATTCTTAAGCACCAGACATGCCATAGTGTATCTTCTTCCTGAATATTAAGAATGAATAATGATCACGCTTTTCATTTTGTTTTGTTAATGCTGTTGTTGTTTTAAATAGGCTTTCTCAATAGTATGCCTAGCAAATCATGTTTGAGTTAACACGAATCTTCAATATATACCCTGCCTGAAGACCCACTCCTCTACTTGGGATAAAATGGGGGCAGGGGTCAATGCTATAAGAATAGTATCAAATCTGTAAACTTTTCTTCCACTGATATGAGACACAGCTCAGTATATCAGAGATTCTGTTGTGGTAGAAGGGAAAAACCTAAGGAATCCTTAGGTGATCCTGAGGATAACCCTAGATAAGGAGTTGACAAACATTTCCATAAGAAATATTTAGGTTTTGGGGAGAGAGAAACAGACAAGTCTCTAGTTACTCAGCTCTACCCATGTAGCACGAAATGAGTGAGTGAGTGAGTGAGTGAGTGAGTGAGTGAGGGAAAGCTGCTCAGTCATGCTGACTCTTCGCGACCCCATGAACTGTAGCCCACCAGGCTCCTCTGTCCATGGAATCCTTTAGGCAAGAGTACTGGAGTGGGTTGCCATTTCTTTCTCCAGGGGGTCTTCCTGACCTAGGGATCAAACTTGAGTCTCTCACGTTGCAGGCAGATTATTTACTGTCTGAGCACCAGGGAATGTAGCATGAAATACATAATTAATAAATAAATGAGTGTGGCTATCTCCCAATAAAACTTAAAAAAACAAACAAGTGGCAGACTGAATTTGGACAGGCAATGTTTGCCATTCCCTTTCCTAGATTGAGAACCACTAAAAACAAGTTAAAAAAAACTCATGTGGTATACATGATAACTACAGTTATGATACAACATGGTGTATTTGAAAGTTAGCTGAGAGTAGGTCCTAAGAGTTCACAAGGAAAAAAATGTTAAACTATATGAAATGATGGATGCTTAAACTGACTGTGGTAATCATTTCACAATGTATGACGCTCAAGTCATGCTATTCACTGTAAACATACACAGGGGTCATATGTTAATTATATCTCAATAACAATGGGAAAATACCATCATGTGAGACTGTTCTTAGAAGCAGTCTCCCAAAGGAATACATACTCTCCTGTGCTAAAGTAATACAGAAAAAAAAAAAAAAAACAGAAAAAAAATAAAGTAATACAGAAAATGTAATATTATAGAAAGTCAAATATCAAACTCAACTCCACATATGGAAGCCTACGTGTAAACTGTCATCAAGATCACCTTTTCCTTAAAAAATTAATTTCCAAATGTAAAAACATCAGAACAAATCTTTTTTGAAGGGAAGCAAAACAAAACAAAAACAGAGCTAGGAAACTCCTTGGTGCCACAGCAGTAAGTCCAGTTCTAACGAGGTCTCCTAGGGCCGTGACATTTAGAGCTGCTTTCAAGTAACTCTTTAAAAAGTAGGAATTCTTTACCTCTAAAACTACTACAGTTGGAAAAAATCACCTCATTCTTACATTCAATTTACAGCACTATTCTAATCTACATAAGCTAAGGGAAAAATGTTATTAACATTGCTGAAAAGCATCACAAGGATAGTACCAAACAGAGAACCCAGTACAATAGTGAGAAATAAACTGTCAACTAAATACAAGGACACATACATGGGGCTTTTTCTGAAAAGAGACCAGACATTCTAAAAGAGATATATCTTAACATAATCATCTAGAGAAAATTATTGAAAGTAAAAAGTCAAATTAAGAGAATGTATTTTCGAACAGCATCTCTTCCTCAAATTCCAGACACAATAACAATAGTAAGATTCTTCAGTCACTTTGGAGGAGGACATTCTGTTTCTTCATTAAGACAAAACTAGATGCTTTTGACTTGCTGTTCTTATCTAACATGCATGAAATAATTTTCTGTCAATGGACTTCAAATTTCTGAGGCTGTATAAAGAAGTAGAAATTTCAAATTAAAAATAAAAAACAAATGGGAAGGATGAACCTTAAGGGCATTATCCTAAGTGAAATAAGTCAGATGGAGAAAGATAAATAGCAAACAAATAATCTTATTTACATATGGAATCCTAAAAAAAAAGCTCATAGATACAGAGAACATTGGTGGTTGCCAGAGGTGCGAAGGAGGTTGAAGGGTGGGCAAAATAGAAGAAGGAAGTCAAAAGGTACGGACTTGAGTTATAAAATAAGTTGTGAGGATGTAATATACAGCACAGTGACTATAATGAATAACAGCATATTACATATGAAAGCTGTTGAGAGAATACATCTCAAAAGTTCTCATCACAAGAAAAAAATCTGTAACTATGAGGAAGGCTAACTAGACATTGTGGCCATCACTTTCTAATACATCAGAAAAAGGCAGTGGCACCCCACTCCAGTACTCTTGCCTGGAGAATCCCATGGACAGAGGAGCCTGGTGGGCTGCAGTCTATGGGGTCACTAGGAGTCAGACACAACTGAGTGACTTCACTTTCACTTTTCACTTTCATGCATTGGAGCAGGAAATGGCAACCCACTGTGTTCTTGCCTGGAGAATCCCAGGGACGGGGGAGCCTGGTGGACTGCTGTCTATGGGGTCACACAGAGTCGGACACGACTGAAGTGACTTAGCAGCAGCAGCATGAAAGTCAAATCTCTGCCAGACAGAGGAGTGGAAAATCAAGTCACCATTTTCTAATTATATCATGGCCTTTTTTTAAAGAGAGAAAATATCCACAAATATTTGGTATATACATCAACACTTAACAAGTTAAATATGAAGGCTTAATTCACCATTTTTATCAGAGTTTGCCACTAAGATTTTAAAAGGGTGTAAGTAACAAACACTAGCTTTCCAAAACTAGGTTAAAGTCAGCTCATTCAACATTTATGGTAACCAGAAAAGAACAGTCAAGAGACTAGTTAAAGACAGTAGCAGATATGGAAGAAACAGGGAACATGATGGCTCTGTCAAAGAGAAGTGAACAAAATGATTCAAGACAATGATCCGGTTAGATAAACAAGATTAAAAAGGGGGAAATTCCCCTCAAACAATCTGTCTATGAATTAAGAAAAGAAATCCAAAAATACACCTGAAACAACAGATCCCAATGAAATGATTTCTAGTGGTGGTTACCTTTTAAACTATATTTTACATAAAACTATTAATACCAGGGCTCCCCTGATAGTTCAGTTGGTAAAGAATTTGCCTGCAATGAAGGAGACCTGGGTCTGATCCTTGGGTTGGGAAGATCCCCTGGAGAAGGGAAAGGCTACCCATTCCAGTATTCTGGCCTAGAGAGTTCCATGGACTGTATTAATGCTGAGGCAGCAGATATTCTACTTTCTCTAAAGCCTTAAAAGCTCATAGATGAGTAATGAATAGTTTTATAGAAAACATGTGGCACATTGTGACCATAATAGCAAGTAATCTTAATTTTGAGGAATTCTTCAAACATGTGTTGGCTCAGAAAAGCTCTGCTACGGACATCCTAGAAAGGAAAACAGGCTCAAGACCTCCTGCTGGGAAATACAGATAGAACAGCAGCTATCTCATTTTATGTATATGATTAACATTATACAGCTATTCTTTCCTATTTTCTTTTTTTGCTGTGGATAACTTTAGTGTAAACCATGTGCTATTTTCTTTTAACTTCCCCAACCCAGGTGGCTCAGTGGTAAAGAATCTGTCTGCCAGTGCAGGAAATGCAAGAGACCTGGGTTCCATCCCTGGATCAGGAAGATCCCCTAGAAGAGGAAATGGCAACCCACTCCAATATTCTTTTCTGGAAAACTCCATGGACAGAGGAGCCTGGGGGCTAAAATCTTTGGGTCACACAGTCGGACATGACTCAGCACATACACACAAGCAAAATATTTTAAAGTGTATTTATGAAAACCATAAGACTGTAAAAATTTAACATGATAGATAAAATAAAATCTATTTTATAGGAAAAAATAACTCTAAAGTAAACTCCATAGCCCAATTATCAATGTCTTTATAAATGGTACGGTTATCAACCAACCTGGTATGTTCTATGTAATTCATATTGACATTCCAGATAGGTGTTAGCCAAAAAGAGAAGAGCCTATTTATCCAGCCAACCTATCAGTGCTTGGACTATAGTTGTGATGCAGTTTTCCCTATGTTCTCCAGAACAGCTAACAATTTAAATGCAAAGCATGTGATACATGTTGAGTACAATGCTCTTAATAAAACAACATAACCCAAGAAGAAAACCGAATCTAAAAAAATCTATTTTTGATCAGTAAATACTGATATATTAATTAATTGATCCATATTTTACATGCAGATCAATAGGCAATACAGTTTAGCATAAAAAACAGGACAATCAGCCTTCATATATATTGACAAGTTTTCCAATGGTCTGTTAATATACAAAAGACTGGGACAAATTACTTATTTATATATACAAAACATGGTTATAAAGACCAGCTGCAGGTATTTTTTTGGAAAGTGCATTTTAATAAGGTCCTATTCAGTTAGGGAACAAATGGGGAAGAAGTAGTTTGCACTACAGAGTTTAGGCGAGAGCTTTCTCTTTTTCTAACCACGAAATCAATCATTTGTCCAGACTGTGGGAGTCAGAGTTAGTTACTGAAAAGAGCTCCGTATATAAACAAGTCAATAACTCATTGTGTGTTATTGTTGAGCTGAAGAAGTCGGCTTTCAAAAAGCTGCTCCTGCTTCTCTCAGAATGAATGTCACTGTATTCAGGGACTGGGAGAGAGGCCTTTGTTTCCAGCCATTGCTGGCTGCCATTTATGTATGGGAACAGAAGGTGGCTGCTAGGAGGGTGGGGGAAGCCACTATTTGGTATCATGTATGTCCAGGAAAAACTCTGAATTCTGTCAACCTAAATAATTTGTGTCTAGAAATGCATTAATGTAATTGATAAAGAGTGGCCACACACACAAAAATTGGTAAAGTAATGAGCCTGTATCATTTTAAATTGGATCAGGCTGCTATTTTTGGTTCACTACCTGCCAACAAAGATGAAACCAAAATATAAGCAATGGTTTGAAAAGTTCAGATGTACAAAATGAAATTGGTAAACAAGTCAATAGGTCAAATAAATGCTATCTGTTCTTGCCATAAATATTAAAGGTAATTTATGGAACACGCATGGGGCTCTTTAAGTTTCTGCTTGTGTGTTAATTTCTTTAAGAAATGATTCTTCGTGCTTAACACTTATAATGTTAGAGAAATCTGAATTATTTTTGACTTAAAATGAATTTAAATATCCTTTAGAGTTGAAGTAAACCTGAAAATTCATAAGATATAAATATTATACTATTTATTTCATCTTAATGCTTATTAAAAATCTACTATTTATTCAAAATCAAGCTAGGGAGTGTGATAAAGCACAAGAACCAGGATTGAAGGCTTATAATTAGGCTAGGCAAATGAAAAATACACTTGGTCTGTTCAATAAATGATCTTTATGGTGGAGCAAAGACAGGTGGTCTCTGAAATCTTTAAACAAAACTTAGCTCTTAATTAAATAAAGTTGGAGATAGTTGGAACCTAGAACTGAATCCAGTTGATTCAAATCACTTCACCAATTTAGAAAATCACAACATTAAATCATATGACATGCTCTCACATGCTGTACTATACATTTATCTAGGTACAAATAAGCAAAGTGTAACATGGTTGAGATAAAACATAGAAAGTAAGAAACAGTATACAATGGAAGGTACAAACAATAAATCTATAAATATAAAAGACAAAATATTATTGGAGGATGCAGTGGTTGGAGAAGCTAGAAAGTCACAAATGATGGGTAGTGTTTAGGTAAAGAAGTGATAATATAGGGCAATACTATTAATTCATATTAATTAATTACTAACTAGTAATTAATTACATGACAAAATTTGTTCTAGATACAATTACTGGTTGGTTTGACATGACTTTGGAAAGGGAGGGAGAGAAAGTTGAGCCTTAAAAGCATAAGCGGAGAGAAAGGGCAGAGCTGATCCAAGTGGGTTGGCCTTGGCAATGGCCTAAGGAAGGAATGACAAGGACTAGATGGTTAGCGCAACCCATACCTAATCTATGTCTGAATTTAACTATAAAGTAGGTGCTGGTCCTATAGTGAGGGCATAATTAAGGATTTAGTGCTTAGCTTTGCCTTGGCTCAGCCCCATCCTCACAAGCTATATACTTATATATATATACTTAGTTCCAGTCTTAAGAGATTCCCTTAAAGTCCTGATCTCCCACTTCTAGCCCATTTATCCCACTGAAATCCCTTCTACAAAAGAATTCAAGAGTGCCACTTTAAGACTTGGGGAAGGAGCAGCACTTCTAATTCAAAACTGGCTGTGAATTCTGGCTCTCCCATACATTATTAGTTCTGAGACATTTGGCAATCAAGATGGTTTATACAGTCCAAAGCCAGGGATTCCTCTCCTATCCTTGCCAATTATTTGAGAAAAAAAAAAGCTACCTTTACCAGAGTCTGCAGACTTCCCTGGGGGCTCAGAGGGTAAAGCGTCTGTCTACAATCTGAGAGACCTGGGTTCAATCCCTGGGTTGGGAAGATTCCCTGGAGAAGGAAATGGCAACCCACTCTAGTACTCTTGCCTTGAAAATCCCATGGATGGAGGAGCTTGGTGCAGGTTACTATCCATGGGGTCGCAAAGAGTCAGGCACGACTGAGAGACTTCACTTCACTTTCACTTTCACCAGAGTCTGCAGCTTCTTGAAGTCAGTTTAAAAGATAATTTATGAAAGAAATTTTCATAATATTTAAAAACCAGCAAATACTTAACCATTTTAAAACAGAACTATTTCTTATAATATTTATAGTTTGTTTAAAGAGATATAAAAGAAATTCTCTGTGCTTACCTTAAATATATTTAACAATTAAAGAAACAAACCTCTCTAAAAATCTCTTTCCTGTATTTTTTTAAGTAATCATAAAACAATTTTATCTCTTCCACATTCTGTGGGGAAAGTGAGGCTGAGTTAGTGCTAACTTAGTAGCCAGATTATAAACTTTCTGCTAGGCATTCTGTTACAATCTGGAAAGCCTGATTAGGAAACCCAGGAATTGAACCGGGGTCTCCCTGCTTCACAGGCAGATTCTTTACCAACTGAGCTATCACAGAAGCCCTTAGGAAAGCCACTTGCCTAAATTCAACTCAGCTCGCCCTCCCAGACTGATTCTCCATTTTTTCCACTATCGTGTGCAGTTTTGGAGGGACTGTGCGACTTTGGCCAAGGGGTAGACCCCTGACTCTCCCAGACCAATCATCCTCTCTCTTCAGAGACAGAGTCATGAGGGAAATCACACAGAGACGTAAAGAGGTGGAGAGACTCTGTCCCATTAATAGCACGCTCAAGAGTTTGTCCCTTAAATCCAGATGTCTGGAGTTGTTTCAGTTCTTTCTACAGCCTCTTTCTTTGGTCTTTCCTTGAATCCCACTTGCTATCACCTGCCACCCCATTAAATTCTTCTTTTGCCTAGGTTAGCCTAAGCCAGACCCCATTGATTATAACCAATAAACTCTAACAGATATGTCATATATATCCTCACAATAAATGCCCCATTACTTTAGACCATCTGAATGAGTCTCTATTCCTAGTAACTAAAATTATCTCACTCAAAAGTCTTAATAATCTGTCCTTCAGGTATTATAATGGGTAACGTAACTAGAGTAATGATTTTAAAAATATCCTTTTCATTTTGGCCTTCCCAAGAACATGACCGTCCAAACTATTCCAGGTATCCCTAGGATCTGTCACAATAACATTGCTTTTGTCAGGTACAACAGAAATGTGCCACAAAACAATACTCTTGCATATAAGACTGTTGCCTTAAAAAAAAAAAAAAAAAAGACTATTGCCTTGAAAAAAAAAAAAGGGACTGTTGCCTTGAAAGATGTAAACTGTTTACCCTCCATCCCCAATTAACCATATAAACAGCTAAATTTAGATGACTCAGCCTATAAACTCTCCCTTGTAGATTAGGAGTAATGACTGACTGTTACCAAGCCTTTGCTGGAATCAGAAAAAGATATAATATAAGAACAAAATAGAAGCCTACTTCCTTCTGTCTTGGAGGAAAAACTGGAAGAAGTCTCAGAGAGAGAAGCAGGAAAGTAGCCAGGATTAGGTCCTAAATTCTCCTTTTTTAGGGTGTGGCTTGGGCTTAGCTTTCCGGAACCACCTTTGGTTTCTGTGTCGTGCGGCCTGGAATCGGCTCAGTCAAGTCCTCCACAGGCTATCAGCATGGTGAGGAGAGTGGCTGTAGGGAGAGCGGCCCCACAAACCACTCGGGCCAGGGCCAGATGGGTGTCTGTCAGCCCTTTGGGGCCATCTTTAACATCACAGGAAGTTAGGTTTAGATTGTATCAGCCAGGAAGCACCACCAGAGAAAGTGCCCGAGTCAAGAGAAGAGACTAAGTTCACACACTGAAGGCAGAAGAGCAACCAGGTGGACAAGGGACAAGACCGTGGCAGGCAGCTGCCGAGCTAACCAGAGATTCCAACGGGCCAGCATGCGGCCGGGGCCCCTTCTCCCAGGGCCTAAGGATATGAAAGCCATGCCTCTTCTTCCATGTGCCACCTAAAGGAAACCAGGAGGACACAGGAGAGTCTATTTGAGAAAAATAATGATCTAAAATAACTATTTAAAATAATCTGCTCAGACTAAGCTTTGAACCGAACTGGATAGTTATTTTTTCCCCAGATTCAGTGGGCAAGAGCTCAGGAAGAAAGTCACACGTGTCAGAAAATACCTTAGCCATTTAGTTATTTTGCACACAAAGTGTGTACACACGTGTAAGAGAGTCAGTCTGTCAACAACAGAGTTCAGCCGAGAAGCATGTACGCAGGCTGCTTACTTAGCATGTGCGGCAGGCTGCTTACTTAGACCAGCCCTGCGTCGTTTTCCACACTAGAACGCTTTCTGGTTTTTACATGAAATAATGAGCCACATTTTCTCTCACCCACTGAAGTAGCTATCTGAATCAGAGAACTCCTTGAAAACTATAGTTAGGATTCTGGGGCCCAAACAGGGTAAGAGAGATGGGCCTCTATCAGTATGAAACAGCGTCTGAACATGGGTTAGGCTGGACGTGATATGCCTTGTGGTTGCTCAGTTGCTAAGTCGTATCTGACTCTTTGAGACTCTGTCCGGCAGCCTGCCAGGCTTCTGTGTTCTCCATTGTCTCTCCAAGTTTACTCAAGTTCATGTCCACTAAGACAGTGATGCTATCTAACCATCTCATCTTCAGCCATATCATCCTCTGTGATATGCCTTACATGTGCAATAAGCCTATTTTTAATCACTACTTCCCACAGTGATGAGGAAATGTCCCCATTAATCCGTGGTCATCCAGCTTTGGTTCAATCTCATTTGTGAAGCTCACTCTGGCTTTGTCCTCATCTCATACGCATGTATGAGCCAAAATATACTGCCTGTCCTAAAGACAGTGCCACCTCCTCTCTCCCTTCTTTCATTCTTCTATCTAATACATTTACTGAATGGCAGTGCTACTATAAACAACGCACTGTACTGGTTCCGGTAATACAATTATCAATCAGATGCCTCTGTACCTTCAGAGGGCCAACAGTCTATTGAGAATTTCAGCTCCACAGTCAGCATTTCCTTGGTTGTTTTCATTGCGTTTGTTCCTGAGGTAAGGTACCATGTCTTACAATTCTTTTATATCCTCCAGTAAACAAAACCGTAACAGGAAGATAGCAGACATTCAGTAAACACCTGAGACAGATTAGTAATGGATGAAAATCCTCAAATTCTAAGTACTTTTACTTTTCATCAGACAACTATTTCCTAAACCATGTGCTGGATATTGTGATACAGGGATTTTGTCATCAAATGATTTTCTTAACACTAGGTTAAAACACAATGAATAGGTTTCTTTGTAGCATGGCTGCTGGGAGGCTCTAAGATGCTAATACTGTGCTGCTGCTGCTAAGTCGCTTCAGTCGTGTCCGACTCAGTGCAACCCCACAGACGGCAGCCCACCAGGCTCCCCCGTCCCTGGGATTCTCCAGGCAAGAACACTGGAGTGGGTTGCCATCGCTAATACTGTAGATAGTATTAATAACCATGAGAGAGCACCTCAGGGGTCCAGCCTGATATACTTTCAGAAATGTGTCAAGACCAGCAATTTTCAACTTGGTCTTGAAAGTTGAAGATGGACCACTAAACATTTATTCAAGAGTGAATACAAAAGTGACTCAGTACCCAGACACAGGAAGCACAGCTCTGTGCACTGTCAGAGCTCAACCCTGTCTGCTATGCTTTCCCCAAATTAATCTGTAATTCTCCATGTAATTTGTCTTACTGAGGAAAAAATTCTATAATATACCTAAAACATATGACCAAGAAATTTTGGGATAAAAAGGAAGACAATAAAACTAATATTAAAACATAGATTAAAACAAAAATCACTAAAGCAGTATATCACACTGTGTAGCATAAGACATAGAGAAGGCAATGGCACCCCACTCCAGTACTCTTGCCTGGAAAATCCCATGGATGGAGGAGCCTGGTAGGCTGCAGTCCATGGGATTGCTGAGGGTCGGACATGACTGAGCGACTTCACTTCCACTTTTCACTTTCCTGCATTGGAGAAGGAAATGGCAACCCATTCCAGTGTTCTTGCCTGGAGAATCCCAGGGACGGGAGAGCCTAGTGGGCTGCTGTCTGTGGGGTCGCATCAGCAGCAGCAGCATAAGACAGATAATGGAACTAATTATCAGGCCAAAATAGACAATTATATACTTAGGGCTTTATTACATGTTAAATATGATACCAGTCTAATGTGTCTTAGGCACAATTCAAAAATTTCTGAAAACTGAATATTGTTTAGAACTTATCAGGCAACAAAACCTAGTAAGGACTAATTTATAGACTTTACTTATCTCAGTGTGAATGTTTTACTGTGAAAATATTGAAGTACTTTATTACAGGGAACTGTTTCTGATCCTGCTACAGTTGTCATATACAGTTGTTATATGGTCTATGTACTACATTACTTTTCTAAAATCCAAAACATAACAAATTCTGAAATACATCTAGTCCCAGAAAGTTTGGATAAGAGGTTGTGACCCAAATTTCAATTCAACAAAGAAAGGGTGAATTCTGCAGGTAGAATTAGAATGACCAGCTAACAAACACTTTAGAACAATACGTTGAATCTATTTTTTTTTTACTTTTAACACTTTTAGTGATAAAAATGCTAGAACATATTATACTTGAATTTGTAGAGTTTGAAAAATTCTAACATTGATAGATTTAATTAAATGAAAGTCGTAAACACGTGTATCTTAAGGAAATTTAATAAAATTAAAAAGTAACACATACTGAGAAAATATTTGCAACATGAAATAGATTCATATACTTAATATGTAAAGAACAGTTTGTTGTTGTTCAGTTGCAAAGTCATATCTGACTCTTTGAGACCACATGCAAGGCTTCCCTATACTTCACTGTCTCCCAGAGTTTGCCCAAACTCATGTCCATTGAGTCAGTGATTCTATCTACCATGTCATCCTCTGCCGCTCCCTTCTCCTTTTAAAGAACGCTTTCAGTTCATTTCTGTCACTCAGTCGTGTCTGACTCTGCGACCCCATGAATTGCAGCATGCCAGGAGAGGCAATGGCACCCCACTCCAGTACTCTTGCTGGGAGAATTCCATGGATGGAGGAGCCTGGTGGGGTGCAGCCCATGGGGTCACTGAGGGTCAGACATGACTGAGCGACTTGACTTTCACTTTTCACTTTCATGCATTGGAGAAGGAAATGGCAACCCACTCCAGTGTTCTTGCCTGGAGAATCCCAGGGACGGGGGAGCCTGGTGGGCTGCCGTCTGTGGGGTCGCACAGAGTCAGCCACGACTGAAGCGACTTAGCAGCAGCAGCAGCAAGCCTCCCTGAATATCATCAACTCCCAGAGTTCACCCAAATGCATATGCATCAAGTCCGTGATGCCATCCAGCCATCTCATCCTCTGTCGTCCCCTTCTCCTCCTGCCCCCAATCCCTCCCAGCATCAGAGTGGTTTCCAATGAATCACCTCTTCGCATGAGGTGGCCAAAGTATTGGAGTTTCAGCTTTAGCATCAGTCCTTCCAAATACCCAGGACTAATCTCCTTTAGAATGGACTGGTTGGATCTCCTTGCAGTCCAAGGGACTCTCAAGAGTCTTCTCCAACACCACACTTCAAAAGCATTAATTCTTCGGTGCTCAGCTTTCTTCACAGTCCAGCTCTCACATCCTTATATGACCACTAGAAAACCATAGCCTTGACTAGACGGACCTTTGTTGACAAAGTAATGTCTCTGCTTTTGAATATACTATCTAGGTTGGTCATAACTTTCCTTCCAAGGACTAAGTGTCTTTTAATTTCATGGCTGGAGTCACCGTCTGCAGTGATTTTGGAGCCCCCCAAAATAAAGTCTGACATTGTTTCCACTGTTTCCCCACCTAATTCCCATGAAGTGATGGGACCATATGCCATGATCTTAGTTTTCTGAATGTTGAGCTTTAAGCCAACATTTTCACTCTCCTCTTTCACTTTCATCAAGAGGCTTTTTAGTTCCTCTTCACTTTCTGCCATAAGGGTGGTGTCATCTGCATATCTGAGG
>SJYC01033692.1:0-73358 GCA_006408675.1 Madoqua kirkii | reverse complement strand
GTTCACAACCTATGGAATCTATTTGCATCTCCAAGGAAATAGTTGTTTACTACTCTGTTGTCATTGGTTCAGGGCACAACACAGAAGTGAATTCCCATCAATATTCATAGTCCTTGTAGCCTCCAGAGGCTCCCTGTGTGATTGTGCTCCATTTAGCTCTAAATCAGTATTCCCATATAGATTTAAACAAGAGAGCTAGGGAAATTTTGAAGGCTTTTGTTCTCAGTCATAGTAATATTTAAACAGTCCACTGGGTATGCAAGTATTGCCGATTCCTTTATTGCTTTGTTATATGGTCTACCATAAAAAGAGATCTACCTTAGGGAAACATAACACTTTTTGCTTTTTTTCATTTCAGATTCTGAAAAATCTTTACCTCTACATTTACTGGTTTATTTAGAAATCAGTTTGGTATCTTAAATTCACAGAAGGTCAGGCATATACAGTTCCTTTCAATGCTAAGGTTATATTCTGTAGTTCTACCCTAGTTCCAGTGTTCTTAGGCTCACTCAGCAGATTAAACCTGAACTTGTCTATAGACTTTTATTATTAAACACCACAAAATATGTGGTATACCTGTGACCAGTCAGTGAAAAATATATATGAGTTATGATAATCATAAGATTAGAGAGAAAAAAAATCTAGTATCTATATCAAGTCAATGAGAAGAGCTTACCTAAAAGTCAGCATTCTGCATTTGTATGTTATTTTGAAGCATATATTCAGCAAACTCTGTGAACTGTATACATATATCCAACAGGTGGAAACGTAGACTGCTCCTTTATAGGAGGGAGACATTAAAACCTTTTTTCCTTTCATTGTGCCATTGTTCTTTGTTGCTGTTATTTAGTCACTGAGTCAACTTATTGCAACCTCATGGACTGTAGCTTGTCAGATTCCTTTATCCATGGGTTTCCCAGGCAAGAATACTCATGTGGGTTACCATTTCCTTTTCCAGTGGATCTTTCCACCCAAGGCTCTGACCTGTGTCTACTGCCTGGCAGACAGATTCTTTATCACCTAGCCACCAGGGAAGCCCCTAGTTCTTCTTAAACATGTGTATTTACCTAAAAAACTTTTATTTAAATAGATTCACTCAACTAAAATTCTAAATTTCTCTAAATATGGATTTAATAATTTCTTATAGAAAATGATATGATATGCCACAAGTAGGACTATAGAAAATAACCTTAAAATTTGGTGAAATAAGATAAAGAAGTGATTCTTGGTGAAAAGATAAAAGAAAGCATGAGGCTAAATAATAATACAAGATCAGGAATATTGTTCCATGAGGGATTTTCTTTTTCTCAAAAAGAATTGTGCCATTTGTCTAGAGTTGTTTAGAAAATAGAAACCTAAAAATATGTGGAGGGAAAAGAAATAAATGAAGTAGGCATAAATAATAAATAATCCATTTTAATACAATCTTTTCAATATGCATTTAAGGTTCTAGTACCAGTTGAGATAAAAGTAAAGGTACTTCATCCTCTCTCCAACTGAATACAAGTAAAACCTAGACAGATGCATTGAATAGCTATCTGAAGACTCTGAAAAGTTAAAAAATAGCATTTAGAATAAGAAAGAAAACCAGAATTCAAAGTAAGACCAATATGAGTGAATTTCTTGTGCTTTTTCCCTCCAATATCTCCCAGCCTGGACTAAAAAGCAGCACAAAAGCCAGAACTGTAATCTGGGAATAGGCAGAAAATGCTCCAAGAGAAGACCTTTATTTCTGATATGAACACTGGAGAAGGGAGCACCTGGGCTCAGAGACAGTGGGGAAGTTCACTGCTTCTGTTTTTTCCATTCTAGTCCCACATAACCCCGTGGCAGTGTGGCAGAGTTGGACAGCGGCAGTTGGGTTGGCCCAGAACTCTGAGGGAAAGGAACCATTCTTTCTAACAGTACTGTTGGGACTATACAGTCTGGTGGGAAAACTAAAGCCCTAGTTTTCTGGACGGAGGAGAAGGGTAGGACTCTCTGAGAGCCAGAAAGTGTCAAGGAGACTCAATGAGAAGGGGATTCAAGAAAGTGATCCTAAAGAAGTGTGTATAATCTCAACTACATAAACAAATATGACCCTAAACACCATAGCAAAGGCTCTGAAAATTGAGCTTTTGGTTAACCATCCTGAAGGTCTTAGACTGAATGGCATATACATGGGAGAGAGTTGTAATTAGTACTGCAAACTCTTTGAAAAAATGAACCAAAATCAGAACCATACTCACAGAAGTTAGTTTAGAAATTTCAGCCTCAATCTGTCTAGATCTATTAAGTGATAAAACACACACAGAGAAACGTACACTCAGAAATCTTCACAGTAACTAAACAGACTCAGATTCTCATATTCAGTTCAGTTCAGTCTCTCAGTCCTGCCTGACTCTTTGTGACATGAACTAGAGCACACCAGGCCTCCCTGTCCATCACCAACTCCCAGACTCCATCCAAGCCCATGTCCACTGAGTCAGTGATGCCATCCAACCATCTCATCCTCTGTCACCTCCTTTTCCTCCTGTCCTTAATCTTTCCCAGCATGAGGGTCTTATCAAATGAGTCAGCTCTTTGCATCAGGGGCCAAAGTGTGGAGTTTCAGCTGCAACATCAATCCTTCCAATGAACACCCAGGACTGATCTCCTCTAGAATGGACTGGTTGGATCTCCTTGCAGTCCAAGGGACTCTCAACAGTCTTCTCCAACACGACTGTTCAAAAGCATTAATTCTTCAGTGCTGAGCTTTCTTTATAGTCCAACTCTCACATCCATATGTGATCACAGGAAAAACCATAGTCTTGACTAGATGGACCTTTGTTGAAGAAGTAATGTATCTGCTTTTTAATATGCTGTCTAGGTTGGTCATAACTTTCCTTCCAAGGAGTAAGCATCTTTTAATTTCATGGCTGCAATCGCCATCAGCAGTGATTTTGGAGCCCAGAAAAATAAAGTCAGCCGCTGTTTCCACTGTTTCCTCATCTATTCACCATGAAGTGATGGGACTGGATGCCACGATCTTAGTTTTCTGAATGTTGAGCTTTAAGTCAACTTTTTCACTCTCCTCTTTCACTTTCATCAAGAGGCTCTTTAGTTCTTCTTCACTTTCTGCCATAAGTGTTGTGTCATCGGCATATCTGAGGTTATTGATATTTCTCCCAGTAACCTTGATTCCAGCTTCTGCTTGATTCTAGCATTTGTCATGATGTACTCTGTATATACATTAAATAAGCAGGGTGACAATATACAGCCTTGTTGAACTCCTTTTCTATTTGGAACCAGTCTGTTGTTCCACGTCCAGTTCTAACTGTTGCTTCTTGACCTGCATACAGATTTCTCAGGAGGCAGATCAGGTGGTCTGGTATTTCCATCTTGAAGAATTTTCCATAGTTTATTTTGATCCACATAGTCAAAGGCTTTGGCATAGTCAGTAAAGCAGAAATAGATGTTCTTCTGGAACTCTCTTGCTTTTTTGATGATCCATCAGATGTTGTCAATTTGATCTCTTGTTCTCTGCCTTTTCCAAAACCAGCTTGAACATCTGGAAGTTCATGGTTCACATATTGCTGAAGCCTGGCTTGGAGAATTCTGAGCATTACTTTACTAGCATGTGAGATGAGTGCAATCGTGCAGTAGTTTGAGCATTCTTTGGCACTGCCTTTCTTTGGAACTGGAATGAAAACTGACCTTCTCCAGTCCTGTGGCCACTGCTGAGTTTTCCATATTTGCTGGCATATTGAGTGCAACACTTTCACAGCATCATCTTTCAGGATTTGAAATAGCTCAACTGGAATTCCACCACCTCCACTAGCTTTGTTCATAGTGATGCCTCTTACGGCCCATTTGACTTCACATTCCAGGTTGTCTGGCTCTAGGTGAGTGATTCCTCCATCATGATTATCTGAGTCATGAAGATCTTTTTTGTACAGTTCTTCTGTGTATTCTTGCCACTTCTTCTTACTATCTTCTGCTTCTGTTAGGCCTTGGGTGACCCCACACAGCATGGCTTAGTTTCATTGAGTTAGACAAGGCTGTGATCCATGTGATCAGATTGGCTAATTGTCTGTGAATGTGGTTTCAGTCTGTCTGCCCTCTGATGCCCTGTCTCAGTGCCTACCATCTTACTTGGGCTTCTCTTACCTTGGATGTGGGGTATTTCTTCATGGCTGCTCTAGCAAAGCACAGCCGCTGCTCCTTACCTCACACATGGGGTAGCTCCTCACGGCTTGCCACCCCTGACTTCAGGGGTGTGGAGTAGCTCCTCTTGGCCACCGCCCTTGACCTCTTGAAAAACCTGCATGAAGGTCAGGAAGCAACAATTAGAACTTCAGATGGAACAACAGACTGGTACATCAAGGCTGAATATTGTCACCCTGCTTATTTAACTTATATGCAGAGTACATCATGAGAAATGCTGGAATCAAGATTGCTGGGAGAAATATCAATAACCTCAGATATGCAGATGACACAACCCTTATGGCAGAAACTGAAGAAGAACTAAAGAGCCTCTTGATGAAAGTGAAAGAGGAGAGTGTAAAAGTTGGCTTAAAGCTCAACATTCAGAAAACTAAGATCATGACATCCAGTTCCATCACTTCATGGCAAATAGATGAGGAAACAATGGAAACAGTGGCTGACTTTATTTTTCTGGGCTCCAAAATCACTGCCAATGGTGATTGTAGCCATAAAATTAAAAGATGCTTACTCCTTGGAAGGAAAGTTATGGCCAACCTAGACAGCATATTAAAAAACAGAGACATTACTTCTTCAACAAATGTCTATCTAGTCAAGGCTATGGTTTTTCCTGTGATCATATATGGGTGTGAGAGTTGGACTATAAAGAAAGCTGAGTGCCAAAGAATTGATACTTTTGAACTGTGGTGTTGAGAGGACTGTTGAGAGTCCCTTAGACTGCGAGGAGATCCATCTAGTCCATCCTAAAGGAGATCAGTCCTGGTTGTTCATTGGTAGGACTGATCTTGCAGCTGAAACTCCACACTTTGGCCACCTGATGTGAAGAGCTGACTCATTGGAAAAGACCCTGATGCTGGGAGGGATTGGGGGCAGGAGGAGAAGGGGACAAGAGAGGATGAGATGACTGGATGGCATCACCGACTCGATGGAGATGAGTTTGAGTGGACTCCAGGAGTTGGTGATGTACAGGGAGGCCTGGTGTGTTGCAATTCATGGGGTTGCAAAGAGTTGGACATGACTGAGGGACTGAACAGAACTGAAAGAATCAAAACACAAAAAACACATACCATGTGGTTTAATTTCTTTGAAGTACCCAGAATAAGTAAATCCATAGAGAAAGAAAGTAAATTACTGGTTGCTTAGGTCTGGGTGGCGTCCCTGGAGGCTCAGAGGGTAAAACATCTGCCTGCAGTGCAGGAGACCCGGGTTCAATCCCTATGTTGGAAAGATCCCCTGGAGAAGGAAATGGCAACCCACTCCAGTACTCTTGTCTGGAAAATTCCATGGACAGAAGAGCCTGGTAGGATATAGTCCATGGGGTCTCAAAGAATCGGACACGACTGAGCGACTTCACTCACCTAGGACTTAGGACTAGTGGGAGGTGGGGAAGAAGGAGATGGAGTTGATTGCTTAAGGCTGATGTTATGTGGTTGCTTTTAGGGAGGAGTGAAAGCTAAATTGTAATGATGCTTGCACAGTCATGAAAATATATTTTAAAACATTGAATTGTACATTTTAATAGGTGAATTTTATGTTAATTGCTTCTCATGAAATTGCCTAAAAATATGTTTTATTCTACTGTAAAATATATAAATAAATGAAATAATTTCTGTGTCCCCTTAAGTTTTATATGTCTAGGCTTAAAGTTATGGCCTTTACTTGGAAACTTTAATTCTAACAGAGCCAATTTGTTGTCATCAGGATCACTCAAAATTCTAAATTATACAAGTCAAAATTGATTTGTTGGTAATAAAAGATATGTGTTAATTTTAAAATTAACATAGACTTTTTAATCCTCCAGTATAGAGAACATGGAAATGATATATTTAATTCAAAAATATTTTAAGTGATACTTTTATATAGTCATTTCAGCGTTATAACTGAGCAACAAATATTTTTACAGTTAAACTGCTCATGTGCAAGCTACAAGAAGAGGAAAAATATAAAGGAATCTAGAATACAGAATAAAAGCCAAACATCATGATCTAGTCTTGCACAATACCGGATAGGAGACACCCAATACATGTCAGTGATTGGCTTCAGGGATGAATTTAATCTCATAAACAATAGACTTCCTTTTATTCTCTAAACATATTAGTATCATTCTTACAGAATGCTAGTAAATAAAAAATAATTGACCATCAAGTGACAATGTCTACACATAATGTGATTGATCCACTAAAGATTAAGGAATCTACAAAATTCAGAATGCTAGATTGTGAAAAGATTTAGAGGAGAATCAAGGGTACCTGATTACTTATCTGATTTTCCTTTTAACCAATCTCAGACTGCCTAATTTGGTAAGTCCACTGGGTGAAAAAGGAATGTAACTAAACCTTAGCATAACTTTAGAATTGACCCTGTCAGCTATTTTTTCATTGTGTGCAGCTGCTTAAATGTATTGTCTTCAGCAAAAAAGCAATGTAAGTAATTGCATAGCATAAAAGTAAATGTTAAATTATAATTAAATTATTCTGCAGGCCTATCACACTAAGTTTATGGCCATTTCATCATAGTGCAGCGGCAGGCAGAACAACAATTATAGAGGAAGAAATGTTCTAAATTGAGATCTCAACTTTCTGAAGATTCGTCTCCTTGAAGGCATCTCCTAACATCGTTTATGCTGTTACTTTTCATTTTAGTTTCTCAACTGTCAGCTTTTCTTTTATAATACATTTATTGTGATCCTTTTTCCTTTAGCAGATAGCCAAACACTGGAAGATTCCAAATTAAATGCCTCTCAGTCTGATTTAGTACAGAAAGGTCCTGATTTATTATTCAAGATTTCCTCAGTGCTTTTCCTTATCTCAGATTCTTGCATCATTTATTAGCTTTTCCTGAGGACTATCCTGTGAAGGTCATTTTTAGCACATTTATTTGACAGATGAGAACCCAGACCTTAACTGAGAAAATTATTTTGACTGAGGTGGCAAAAGAAGGCTAGCTCAGAGCCCAGAATAATGTCCAAGGTCATGTTAGCACACTTAGTTTCACATTTTTCCCCTCATCTCTCCAATCTTCAACAAAGATGTACAACCTATCCATTCTGTGAACCCCTTTTCTCCCAGATGTTCATCTTAGAGCCCAAACTTTCCACAGGAGCCAGCCAGCACTGTGCAGTGTCTTTTACCTCAACCAAATAAAGCTCTGCAAGGTTCACAGAATTATGAGAGCCATATGTTCTAGAAAGTATGTGTGTGTGTGTGCATGGACATGTGTGTGTGTGTGTATAAATAGGCGGTGATTTATTCCAAGTATATTCACTCAAGAATAGTGTTAGGAGGCTATCAGGCAGCTGCTGCCATATGAGGTTCTGAGGTATTAAGACACAGTTTCTGCCTTAGTGAACAACCTACTGGGGAAATAGAACAATATGGTGATAAGCAAATAATTATATATGTATTTAAGGAAACAAGCACACAATGTGACAGTAACATTAAAATGTGCATGATGTTTATTGGAGTTCTGAGAAGAGGATAAGCCAAAGATCAGTCACATCTTTGGGAAGATGCAGGCATTTCTGTATAGCCATAGGCTGGCAAACTTTGTGAGTAAAAATTGTGGGAGAGGAGTGGCTCAGACCATCTCCTCATGCATTTCCTTTCTGTCTTACTGTGCACTAGCAGCATGAAAAGGTGAGGGAATATAAAATAAATTGCAGGCATACACTGTGCCCGCCTCAAATGTGAACAGAACAGTAGATTCTCAGTCTTGTCTTCCAAGGTCACCACTGATTGCAAGAGGAGCAAGTGATTTTGTCCTCTATAACACTGAATATCACAAATAAAATGATAAAAAAATAAGTGCTAGGAATGGAGTACATATTAACTACTTAGCATATTGCCAGCAACAAGCCATTGCTTAATAAATGATAGCTATTTTTAGTTACTATTGCTATTGTAACCAATTGTATACACAGCTCTTTTCAAACTTACTCCATGCTGCCATCTTGATACAATGAACAGAAGGAGGAAAAGACAAGGAAAACAGCTAGAAAATGTTGGTACTGGTGTTTTAAGTGGGAAAATAACACAAGATAGAATCTATCATTTATATTACCCTGTTTTGGGGCCATCTGTGCTAGACACATAGTTTTATTTACTTCTTAAACAATGAAGAAAGTAAGTAGACTTAACTCTATTTTACAAGTAAGTAAAATAAGGACATTTCTCTACAAGGTCATATAGCTAGTAGATCCTGGCACCAGGACTGGAATGTCTGTCCAAACTCCAGTTTTACTATTTTTATACACTCTTTTCTCAAACCAGAAGATAGTAGCTGCTGCTGCTGCTGCTGCTGCTAAGTCGCTTCAGTTGTGTCCAACTCTGTGCGACCCCATAGACAGCAGCCCATTAGGCTCCTCCATCCTTGGGATTCTCCAGGCAAGAACACGAGTGGGTTGCCATTCCTTCTCCAATGCATGAAAGTGAAAAGTAAAAGTGAAGTCGCTCAGTCGTGTCTGACTCTGTGTGACCTTGGTTTAATTCAACAAGTATTTTCTGAGTCTCTGAGACAGGAACTATGTTCAAGATACTACAGAAAGAATCATGATGCTTCAGATAGGGTCTCTGACCTCATGAGGCTACAAATACAGAGAGGGATGGACGATGAAGAGGCAATTGTAAAGCAGAAACATGGGCTTATGGGAGATTCTGGCAGAAGCATTTAACCCCTAGAGAGTTGAGAACCATTCTTAGGAGTAATATCTTAGCTGAGACAAGGAGCATGAGTTTAAATTAGTTTGATGAAGTGCAAAGAGGTAAGTGATGTAGGGACAAAAAAAAATAGTTTGTGAGATAGCCCAGAGGCAAAACTGGGTAAGATGATTTTGAGAATAAGACTATCCACCATAAGGGCAGGACTGTGGGACTTCTCTGCTGGTCCAGTGGGTAAGAATCTGCCTGTCAATGCAGGAGACTTGGGTTCAATGCCTGATCTTGGAAGATTCCACATGTCATGGAGCAACTAAGCCCATGCACGCACAGCTACCGAAGCCCTCATACTTAGAGCTTGTGCTTCACAATAAAAGAAGCCATGGCAACGAAAAGCCTGAACATAGCAACTCGAGAGTAGCCCCTGCTTGCCTCAACTAGAGAAAGCCCATAGGCAGCAGCACAGACCCCATGAAACCAAAAATAAATGAATGAATAATTCTTAAAAAAAAAAAAAAGGATGGGGCTTGGAAGGGACAAGTGATAAAGTTGACAGGTCCAGCTCATGCAGTCCCCTTAAGCAACATGATAAAAAAAAAAAAAAATCACCTGATCCAAGTTAGGATATGGTGTCTATGACACATTTGAAGCAAGAGGATGAAGTAATTAGACATCACATTTTTCTTTTCCTGAATTTAACTTTTATAAAAGCTATTAGGCTTGTGTAAATAATGAGTATTTGAACAGCCTTACAGTGAAATACAGTCAGGCCAGCGGAAACTGCTATGATTTATGCCACCTTCGAAGCTAAACAGGCTTGGCCTGACAAGATGTTCTGGTGAAGTTAACTGTGGAAGGCCATCTGTTTAGTGATCGTTGAGGAGGTTTTCAAGAAAAGCATGCATTTAGCACTCAGTTGGAACTCTGTGACAGGTTGCTTGCCATGGCTTTCTATTTGTGAGGAAAGATTTACAGCAAGGAAGGCAGTTCAGGTGGTTGAGACATGGCCATTGACTAAGCCTCTTGAAGCCCATTCCAATAAGGAAAAGAAGGCCATTTTTTTCTTCAATTTCAAACTTTTATTTCTATTCTCAAGCTCCTAAACTGACATGTTACATCCTTACATTCAGCAATGATTTTGCCTCCTAAATCACAGAGAAATAAAGGCAATTCCACCATATAAATTCCCTCAACTTCTCTCCCTGCTACATACAAATGTTTATTTCCTTCCTCCTTGCAACTTATCCTTTTCATTACACTTGAAGATAATCCTGCCTCTTGGTCAAGTCTAATATCTGATCTTAATTCTACTCCCATCCCCTCAGTCTTAGATCAGAGCCTCACTAAACCAATTTTCTCCCTCTCTCATCTTCAGCTTCTCCCTTTTGGCATAATTTATCCTCAAAGCCTATTAATACAACACTCATTTTCCTCATCTAAAAAGAATTATTTTAGAAGTTTTCTTGCATGAAGTTGGAAATGTTGGCTGGAGTTCAGTTTTCAAGATGGTACCCAAATTGGGGTAAGAGTGGGAAAGTGATGAAGAGGAATGGAGAAAATTATTTTCATGACCTCATAGCTTCCTATTACAATTCTCTATTTTGCTTTCTCTTCTTAAATACCTTGGCTATGGTCTAAACTTTGCTACTATCATTGCCCTATCTTCCACCACTTAATTTATCCCACCAAAATCTAGACTCTGCCATTCTGACAGTTTCTTCTCTTGCAAAGATTACTGCAGATTGTCCTTCAGGTGGCCATTTTTGAATCTTAGCTGGAAGAGCATGATTACAGTGGACTAGACTTGGTAGTTCCCTTGTCCCTGGTCAGTTAGGCTCTAGGGAACCACTGACTGAAACCATTCACCTTGGTCAGGCACGATAATAACAGCTCACATGAGCTGTCTCAAAATAGGAAGTCTCAATAAGAAACATGTTCCTGCCACCAAAAATCACAAGAATTCAGGAGGGGCCTAAAGGAAGGAGGAGATACCAGTCCATAATATGTCCTGCCCACCTCCCAGAAAGCCTTGCGCTGGAAACCATCTTGGCTGAGAGATGAACATTCACCACCAGGAAGGACCCTACTCATACCAAATTCAGTTCAGTTCAATTGCTGAACTGAACAGTTTGGGTCCGACTCTTTGAGACCCATGGACTACAGCATATCAGGCTTCCCTGTCTTTCAGCAACTCCCAAAGCCTTCTCAAACTCATATCCATTAAGTCAGTGATGCCATCCAACATCTCATCCTCTGTCATCCCCTTCTCCTTCTGCTTTCAATCTTTCCCAGCATCAGAGTCTTTTCTAATAAGTCAGTTCTTCACATCAGGTCAGACCAAATATGGGCAGGCACAAATAAGATGACTCGCCAGAAGCAACCTGGAAGGCTAACCCCGTTACCATAAAACGTGAGACTGGGTCAAATGGCAGAACCAATCTCCTGGTTACCCATATCTTTTCAATAAAAATTTTTTGCTTTGTCAGCATGGGTGTCTCATTGGACAATTCATTTCATAGAGTTAGACAAGAACTTATTCTCAGGTCTTGAAAGGGGTTCCCCTTCCTCCAACAAGACTTTTATTTCTTATAATTAACCCTTACATTTTTTGTGCCTTTTTTTCTCTTATAACATTATTCAAGACTTTTAGTAATATTTCAAGTAGGTGGACAAATTGGAATCCTTTCTTATTCTTTGCCTTGATGATGATTTGAGAAGACTTAAAGCAGAAAATTTTAGTTATTTCCATGGAATAGACACTGCTTCTATAACTATAATATTGGAAGAAAAGTCCCATTAACTCATCAATGATTGTAGATAAATACAGCTTCTATCTTTTGCACCCTGGTGATCTTCAAACTAAAGTCAAGCTAAAGTGTTCAGAGTTCCTAACACTATCTGCAGTGAAAAATAATTCTATGGACATATATATTTTAAGGTCGACAGTTGACCCTGTTCTCTATAAAGGGCTTCCCTTGTGGCTCAGAAGGTAAAGAATCCACCTGCAATGCAGGTGACCTGGGTTCAGTCCATGGATCAAGAAGATACTTTGGGGAAGGGCATAGCTACCACATCAGTATCCTTGCCTGGAGAATTCCATGGACAGGGGAGCTTGGTGCCCAGAGGAGCTACAATCCATGAGGTCATAAAGAGTCAGATAAGACTGAGCAACTAACACATTCTTTATGAAGGCTTAAGAGATATTATAACTACTCTCCATAATCTATTACTGAGTTTCTGTCAGTATAATAAAGAAAGTGTCCCTTGGAAATAACTATAATAGAAATAAATTTCACTAGCTGCATGCTAATCTCCCAGGTGTGGTATAAAATTGATCTTCAGTGTAAGAGACTTGAGAGGCAGGTTTGATCCCTGGGTTGGGACGATTCCCTGGAGAAGGAAATGACAACCCACTCCAGTATTCTTGCCTGGAAAAATCTCATGAACAGAGGTGACTGGTGGGCTACATTCCATAGGGTCACAAAGACTTGGACATTACTGACCATGCATATACAAGAATATCAAAAGATAATAAATATTATCTTAGTTTTTCCATATACCTCTTGTCGACTGCTATTTTGTACAAATGAAAAAACATCCCTGCACCAAAGTAAGTGATGATTTAATACTGATAATAAAATAACGTGTCTTTTTTTTTTAAAGCACTAAAATATGATAGATTGTCCAGAAATGCATCCTCAAGTACTAAAAATAGGAAAACATTCAAGGAAGGATGCTCACCAAACTTAATCTACTGGGAAAAAGTTGGATTTGGTGTGGTCAAGCAAAGTATTTCCATGAGAACTGTAATGATTTATTATTTTATAATCTGCATAATCAATATATGGTTTTTGCTTAATATGGTTATATAACTATTTAATAATAAGAAATTTAAATTTTTTCCTCTTCACATTTGTGACCTCTTTCTTGCTTCCAGTGTCACTACAGAAAATTCTGAGATTAATGTAAGTCATTTTGTTTCTTGAAGATCTCATCTATCCATAGCTTTTGAAATTTCCTCAATATTGTTGATGTTCTTAAAGTTTACTATAATGTATTTGCATCTGAGTTTTTCTTTATCTATCCTCCTTTCCATCCTAGGAATACTTTCCATATGATTTATTTAACATTGTTTTGTTCTGAGAAATTAGGCATAATTATTTCCTCAAACAGTTTTCTCTCCATCCAATGTTTCCTCTCTTTTTCCTCTTTATACTTACATTTTGACATCTACTAAATTTCACACATCCTAACTTTTATCATTTTTCTATCTTCTCTACCTTTTCATGAGAGTTTCTTGACCTGATCTAGTTTATTAATTCTCACTTGTAATAATTCTGCTTTTTATCTAATCTATTATCTAATTCTAATTATTGTCTTTTTACATTCAGTTTTTCCACTTTGTGTTTTTATAATGGTTTATTTTTTTTTCATTTTACCATTTTCTCCCATATATTAGAAAATATTATTTTTTAAAATTCCATATGCCTATTTCATTCAGTCTGTCTCATCTAGCTTTCACTCCAGAGTCAGTGTCTCGCTCCTTTTGGCAATAAGGACTTCTCATTGGATGTACCTAGGCTGGTGTGTGTGGGGAGGGTAGAGCAGTGTGTGTTGCTCCTGGCTCGGGTAAGGTGCGAAGACTGTAGCTCAGGGTAGTGGCTAGTGGCTGAGAAGCCACAGTCTAGGCTTAATTCTCTCTTCTCTGTAACATTTGCTGTCTCCCATTGGGCTTCCTGTGTGGCTCTAGTGGTAAAAAAAAAAAAAAAAAAAACCTGCCCACCAATGCAAGAGAAAGACATAGGAGACACAGGTTTGATCCTTGGCTTGGGAAGATCATCTGGAGGAGGGCATGACAACCTACTCCAGTATTCTTGCCTGGAGGATCCCATGGACAGAGGAGCCTGGTGGGCTATACAGTTCATGGGGTCGCAAAGAGTAGGACATATCTGAAGCAACTTAGCATGTATGCATGCTCAACAGGTGGCACTGCCCCTCCAGAAACCTCTGCCCCAACACTGCTCTCTCCCTAGAGCTCTTCTTTATGGGTTTGGTCATCTACAGCTCAGGGAAGGAGTTGGAAGAGAAGAGGACAGGGCTATATAGAAGTCAGCACTCAGCCTGAGGCATCTTGAACCTCTCTGATGTCACCATGCTGACCCCAGTAGTCCTGGGCAAGTGCAGCTGCTCTTCTATCAGTAGTGATGGGGTGGGTGGGCATCCAGGCTGGCAGCATGGCACTGCAAGGAAGGAGCACAACCCAAAAGCTCTTCCCCTCAACCACGTGCCATGCTTGTGCATGCAAGCCTCTCCAGCCTGCCAGGCACTGCCCTCTACAACAGCACAGAGCCAATTCTCTCTGCCCAGCTTTTTCTGTCCTGACTTCAGTTCTTCAAACCCACTCTTTTTGTCTTTTAGCTTCTGCATCATTTCCGGATTGAACTAGAGGAGAAACTCAGGTAAACAGACCACAAAGTCTGATCAGGATTCCAACACTGACAAGCAAAGCGACTTGGACTTGGCTTTATTTGTGTGTGGTTTGTTTTGCTGAAACTGAGAAGCAAGCAATACAAATAATTCATGGGAATGGGAAAGGGGATACAGTTCCCCAGGGCCTCTCTCATTTCTCATGATAGGTATCTACACAGAGGAGTCCACAAAGGAGAGGAAAGTGCCAATTCAGCCAGGATAACCGGGGACCAGGACTCACTACCTTTTGCATTTAGGCTGAAGGAGGTGCCACACCTCCAGATAACGGTCTACCTACATATAAGATAACCCCTTGATAACCCTGTGCTATGTCTTCCTGCTTCATAAAGCCTACCACAGTCATATCTGTAGCATATTATTTCTTTCAACTGGGGGAGGAACCGTAATTCTTTTTACCCACATTTGCATCCTTTACCTGTCACTCAACTACAAAAGCCTATCTATGTCTGTATCTTCAATAGTTTGTACAATGTTAGTGCTCAGTATACACTTGTGTGTTATTATTTTGTTGTTTATGAGCAAATGAAGAAAAGCAATGGGTTAAACTAAGTGATAAATAGTTGAAATCACAATTCACAAATGAGATGTTGATCTGTGGAACAGTTCACATCTGGGATGTCAGTCTTGGCTTGAGTTTTGCTCTAGAGTTACAAAGGGAGGATGAGCCACAAAACCAAAAAGGGAATCCAAATGTCATAAACAACTCAGGAGCAAGGACACCAGTAGGAGCAAATCTAGGCCAGTCGTCAGGATTCTGTGCAAAAGTGAAAGAGAATTTGTTCAAATCAATTCATAGAATCTTGGGACCTCAATTGATTGACTGATAATAGAAAACAAACATAACATATAGCATAACCAAAGCTGCCCCAGCAATACTTGAGGCCACACTTGATCGTTCTTTCTATCAGTGCTGGGATGGGGACCGGAGTGGGCAGACCTCTCCCCTGAAAGAGACGAGTGCTTGTGTGCTCAGCTGCTCAGTCGTGTCCCCTCTTTTGTGACCCCATGGACTATAGTCTGCCAGGCTCTTCTGTCCACGGGATTTTCCAGGCAAGAATGCTGGAGTGGGTTCCATTTCCTCCTTCAGAGGATCTTCCTGACCCAGGGACTGAAGCTGGGTCTCCAGTGTTGCAGGAAGATTCTTTACCACTTAAGCTACAGGGAAGAACTTTCGAATATGGGCATATTTATATCAGTTGTAATGGAAGGTTTCTCCATTTTTTTAAGTGAGACTAAAGTGCTAAAGGAAAAATGAAAAGTTAATTAGTTGCTTTTGACTTATGCTGGGCTTGATGGTTACACAACATTTTGAGGTCATCTTTAGAAACAGGATGTTCATGTGTCTATGGTGCTAAGCCCATCCGCTTGTTCTGGGGGCTCTAATTAACTTCCATGCTGGTTTGATTAACACTGGCATTGTTTTTTCCTAGTGGAAAGCAGCCATTCTATGAAAAAGCTTAAGTGAGTCACCTTTTTGTTAGCAGGTTTGACAGTCGTGGGGTTTTATTCATATGGTGTCAAACTCTTTTAGGTCTGGACTTTGCAATACATGATTTCTTAGTTGTAAGGGATTATTTATAATTCATATTTTGTTTTATTTCTTCTCAAAAATTAAAGAGGCACTATTTTATATTTCTATGAACAAAGGCATAAGAAGCAACATAAAATGGGTCATTTCATTTATATTTAGTTAATTATAATATTAAATAATCAGCATGTTTTATACTTTTTTGTCCACTTGGATAGCTTGTGCAACATAGTGGTTCCTCAGTTAACTTACATCTAAGATCCTTTGAGTCCTTTATCACTCCATCTCAGCCATACATTCTAGTGGCCCTGCCCTAAACACTATTTTCACCTAACCAACTCTATAACCAAAGCTACCAGATTAAACACTCCACTATATAACTGCAGTGACTTTCTTCTCCTCCAGGGTCATGTTCAGTGATTCCATTGGTTCTTAGGGTGAACTAGAGAGATCACTTAAAGGCAATTTCAATGACATGAAAGTGAATAAGTGTGATACTGAACCAAAGTGGTAGCGATGAAAAGATGAAAGATGAGAATAAGAATCATTATAAAGGCAGAAGAGACAGAACTTGGTTAAAGAACAAATGTAGAAATTGAAAGCAAAGAAGTATATTAGTCTCTTATTTCTGTATAACAAATTGTCCTAAAACTAGTGGCTTAAGCAACACACACTTTTTATCTCTAGTTTCTGTAGGTCTGAAGTTTCGGCATGGCTTTTCTGACTGTTCTGCTCAAGGTTTCACAAAGTTGAAAACTGAAGTAGTAGCTGGGCTGAGTTCTCATCTGGAGTTTTGACTGAGGAAGGACCCACTTCCAAGTTTCTTCAGGCTTTTGGCAGGATTCACTAAATTGCGGCTGTATAATTCATGCCAGCTTCTTTCTTCAAAGCCAGCAAGGGAAGGAGTGTTTGCATTTCCCATCTCTTATTGCAGAGAAGGACAAGGCTCTCTTTTGGAAGGCTCACATGATTAAGTCAGGCCTGCCAAGGATAATTGTCCTTTGGATTAACTCAAAGTCAGTTGATAGCGACCTTAGATACATTTAAGCAACCCTTTCACCTTTGCCATATTTTGGTGGCTAGAAGTGAATCACATGGGGATTTGCCTGATAGTTCAGTGGTTGAGTGTAGACAGTGTAGGCGATGCAGGTTCAATCCCTGCTCTGGGAACTAGGATCCCACATGCCACAACTCCTGATCCCACATGCCACAGCTGAGATCCCATGTACCACAACTGATCCAACACAGCCAAAGATAAATAAATGGATAGACACTAAAGGAAAAATAAGTGAATCACAGGTTCTGCCTGTTCTCAAAAGGATGGGATGGAATTACCAAAGATATATATTTCAGGGAATAGGAATCACAGGAGCCATTTTAGAATCCTGCCTATCAGAAAAAAAAAATAAGCACAAGTCTAAAAACATAATCCTGGGGACTGGAGAAATTGTGATACTAGTAAAATAAAACCAGAAAAATCAATGTATAAAAGAGTGGACTTTCTTCATGGTCCAGTGGCTAAGACTCTGGGCTCCCAGCACAGGGGACCTGAGTTCAGTCCCTGGTCAGGGAACTAGATCCTACATGCCACAGCTAAGACCCTGGTGTAGCCAAATAAATAAATAAATAAAAGAGTTTGGGAGAGCAGCTAAGTTCAGTTTTATTCATCCTTTTATTAAGATATCAAAAATATATAAAGATTTGCCCAGTGTAACTGAAAATATAAGACGAAACAAAAGATAAAAGTCCAAATTAGAAATATTGATTTATCAACAGATGTTTATATTTTCAAGTCATGAGATTAAGTTGCTTCATTAAAGGACAGGATAAAGAAAAGAAATACTCAGGTGAGTAGAAGTCAATAAAGAAAAGAGGAAATCTGAATAAAAATGAGGAGAAACATAGGAAGAAATGGAAGAAAGAAAATAGTACACAGCCTGCAAGCAAATAGTACACAGTAGGTTTTAGACTTCTTTGTGCACATGGATGCCTGGTAGGACTTTTAAAGATACAGAATCCCAGACCCCATTTTAGAGACTCTGCAGTGAGTTCTGATAAGCACTCCAGATGATTCTTAGTCAACATTTTCAGAAATATTGCTCCAGGGATTAGTAAAATAAGATCAGCATTACCGAAAGGGATAGAGGCTTCTTAGAGAGCACATCACAAAATTGTAATCTAAATGCTCCCTATAAAAGGCAGCAAAGGGGTTTTGAGAAATTCAGATTCTTGGACTCTACTTCAAATCTACTGGCTCTAAATCTGCATTTCAACAAACTTCACAGAAGATTTTTATTTTGAGAACAAAGAGTGGTCTGTGAGCTAGTACAGATCCCTCTGTCACTGGTCTGGAAAGAGATAAGCAAAGAAAATGAAAATACATGTTTAGAAACATTTAAAGCAATTCAGCATTGTTATACACCCAAATGCATGACAAGTGACCTCATCCCATTGAGCATCACATGGACCACACTGGGTGTTGTAATCCTTATATGTTGAGCCACATGTGGCAGTGATACAATACATGATATGTTAGAGCAAATTCATCAATTATGACTTGAAAGCACATCAAACTATGAAAAAAAGAATATTTTAAATTTTTATACCTAGTTATTTTTATAAAAATTTTAATTTTTAATCAAATCTGCCTTAAAATTTATGTTCAACATTAGTAAATGAATTAGGAAAATGAAATTTGTATTTATTTTTATCATAATTTACAGGTTAAAAGAGCTTCACCAGACTTTTTTGTCAAGGAAAGACACAGCTTTTATATATGTAGTCTTAATAGCAAACCAACTGATGTCAGTGGAACTCCCCAAAATGAAGATCATAGAGTTCATAATGGTTTACCACAAACTTTGTACAATTCCTTGTATACTGAATTTCATTTTTAGTGAGTATTGATGGCAAGGTGCTAAAGTTAAACTATATTATTTCAAAGATGTACTGGCTAATCAAGGATTAAAATCATTAAAAAATAAAAGCCACAATCATTAAGACAATATGGTACTGGCACAAAGACAGAAATATAGATCAATGAAACAAAATAGAAAGCCCAGAGATAAATTCGCACACCTATGGACACCGTATCTTCGACAAAGGAGGCAAGAATATCCAGTGGAGTAAAGACAATCTCTTTAAAAGTGGTGCTGGGAAAACTGGTCAACCACTTGTAGAAGAATGAAGCTAGATCACTTTCTAACACCACACACAAAAATAAACTCAAAATGGATTAAAGATCTAAATGTAAGACCAAAAACTATAAAACTCCTAGAGGAGAACATAGGCAAAACACTCTCCGACATAAATCATAGCAGCATCCTCTATGATCCACCTCCCAGTATACTGGAAATAAAAGCAAAAATAAACAAATGGGATCTAATTAAAATTAAAATCTTCTGCACAACAAAGGAAACTATAAGGTGAAAAGACAGCCTTCTGAATGGGAGAAAACAATAGCAAATGAAGCAACTGACAAACAACTCAGCTCAAAAATATATAAGCAACTTATGCAGCTCAGCTCCAGAAAAATAAACAATTCAATCAAAAAATGGGCCAAAGAACTAAATAGGCATTTCTCCAAATAAGACATACGGAGGGCTAACAAACACATGAAAAGATGCTCAACATCACTCATTATCAGAGAAATGCAAATCAAGACCACAATGAGGTACCATTTCACACCAGTCAGAATGGCTGTGATCCAAGTCTATAAGCAATAAATGCTGGAGAGGATATGCAGAAAAGGGAACCCTCTTACACTGTTGTGGGAATGCAAACTAGTACAGCCACTATGGAGAACAGTGTGGAGATTTCCTTAAAAATTCGCAAATAGAACTGCCTTATGACCCAGCAATACCACTGCTGGGCATACACACTGAAGAAACAAGAATTGAAAGAGACACATGTACCCCAGTGTTCATTGCAGCATTGTTTATAATAGCCAGGACATGGAAACAACCTAGATGTCCATCAGCAGATGAATGGATAAGAAAGCAGTGGTACATATACACAATGGAGTATTACTCAGTCCTTAAAAAGAATACATTTGACTCAGTTTTAATGAGATGGATGAAACTGGAGCCGATTATACAGAGTGAAGTAAGCCAGAAAGAAAAACACCAATACAGTATACTGACACATATATATGGAATTTAGAAAGATAGTAATGATGACCCTGTATGTGAGACAACAAAAGAGACACAGATGTATAGAATGGACTTTTGGCCTCTGAGGGTGAGGGAGAGGGTGAGATGATTTAGGAGAATGGCATTGAAACATGTATACTATCATGTAAGAAATGAAGTGCCAGTCTATGTTCAATACAGGATACAGGATGCTTGGGGCTGGAGCACAGGGATGATCCAGAGAGATGATATGGGGTGGGAGGTGGGAGGGGGTTCCAGGATTGGGAGCTCGTGTACACTTGTGGCTGATTCATGTCAATGTATGGCAAAACCAATACAGTATTGTAAAGTAGAATAAAGTAAAATAAAATAAAATAAAATAAAAGAACATAAGTAAATTTTCAGACGGAAAGTAGATGGAGGAAGGAAGGAGGGAGGTTCAGGATGGGGAACACATGTATACCTGTGGCGTATTCATGTTGATGTATGGCAAAACCGATACAATATTGTAAAGCAATTTTTTAAAAAGTAAATTTAAATTAAAAGCATTATTTGAGTGTTTAATTCAAAAGTTGACAGAGATGTTTAATAATTTAATAACATTTTATAGAGGAGTAGTTTGATTTACTATGAATAAAAATCTGTATTAATTCCCAAAATATATGTAAAAGACTACATCAAAGATGTTTATTTGAAAATGTAAAGTGTATCTGTGACAAATAAATACTCAGGTACTGTTTTCCAATGATAATATAGCTCAAAACTTGGAACTGGCAAATGGTAAGAGCAGGTAATTGACCAAATAAAGATAGAGACACGTTCTTAACTTTAATTTGTTGAATGCACAGATATTGCTAAAATGGCATTTTTTTTAGTAAAACTGCAACTCAAATACGATGCTAATCTGAAGGAGGAGCAAGCCATGCTTGCTCATTTATCTGATATCTTTGATATTTTATCTTTGGCATTTTTGACTATCCTAATACTCCCATGGAATGAATGAATGGGATGTATTTTTTGACGATGGATGAATCAAAGCATAAAAATCTATATTTAAAGGGTTGAAAGAACAGAATTTATACAGGCTGTTATATGTTCCATTGTTTAGCAATTAATATCACTGAAAATAGTGCTAGTCTTGATACTTCTCATCTTTAAAAAGTTATAATTAAACACCTCATGTGCTTGAATATTGTGAATTTCATCTTCCATAAAAGAATGCATATAAATTTCTATACATGGTAAAGTCATGGCCCTGGAATTTATTTCTTTTATCTAAGCATAATTTGAATTTAACTATAACGTTTTAGGACTTCCCCGGTGGCTCAGACAGTAGAAGCATCTGCCTACAATGTGGGAGACCTGGGTTTGATCCCTTGGTAAGGAAGATCCCCTGGAGAAGGAAATGGCAACCCACTCCAGTACTCTTGCCTGGAAAATCCCATGGACACAGGAGCCTGGTAGGCTATAGTCCATGGGGTTGCAAAGAGTTGGACAAGAACTAAGTGACTTCACTTCACTTCATAACTTCATAGGATAAATGATTAAAATCAGTTACTGATGAAGAATTTAACAAAAATATTTTAAAATACAGCATCATTTAATTCATTTTAAAGATAAAAACAAATCCCAAACTTCCTAAAATTACTTTAAATCTCTTCCTGCCAGGATATCTTTATGAGACTAGTTCTTTATAAGTGTTATGAAATGATAACACAGCAACAATTTAGTTTTGAACTATTGTCTATAATTACATAGTTATTAATATGCTCTAGATTAACAGGAAAGAAGCAGGCTTATTTTTCACATTAAAGACAAAAATTTTATATTTATGGTGTTTCTTCAGAGTGAACTTCCAGGGGTTTAATATAGGGAGTTGCTTTTTCACTTAAAATGTTCTCTTCTTGTGTTGAGTTCTTGTAGAATGCCACACAGCTAATATAGCTATACTCCATAATAATCATTTAATGAGCACATTTCAATGCACTATGTTGATTTTTTTTAATTCCTTTATTTCATGCTATTTTATTTGCTTTGTATGTATTTACTGAAATATATTTTTTCTGTTCAATCTTACAATAAACATTTGTTTTGTATTTAGTATTGTTTTGGTTTCTTATTTTTAATTCCAAAACCATTCATATTTATTGTATTTTACTAATATTAGTCGACAGCAGGTTTGGGAATAAACAAACGGTCCTTCACCTTACAGGTAGTTTGAGAAGCGCTGCTCTGTATTATTAATAAAAACTTACAGAAGAGGCTAAGATGTGGATATAGTAGAAAAGGTAAGAGAGAGTCAGATGAAAGTGAAGAACATTAATGAATAAGAGGAGGAGAGACACTGAAAGGGAAGAAGGTTGGAGCACCAAGTGGAAACTTGGAGTATATCATCTTCCATCTAGTCAGTTGCAAGGAATTTCCAGATTACAGATGTTGTCATACTTAAGGAAGGCTCTGGGGTCATGACAATGGAGGTCACTGGTGCTGAAGGTGACACTATTGATCAATGACAGCTACACGGACAAAAATGTCTCTGAGAGAAACAATAGCTGCAATTCTAAAAATAAAATGATAAAAAAATGAAAAACACGAAGATGTGGTCTTAGAAGCAAACAGATCACGTCAAGAATGGGGAGAGGAAAGTAACCATCAGTTGTCATCAACTTCAAGGAAAGAGAGATTTTTTTAACTCCCTTTTTATTTATAAATTCTTTTATTTTCAAACTTAAGCTTTTTATTTTGTATTGGGGTATAGCCAATTAGGGTCTTCCCTAGTGGCTCAACAGTAAAGAATCTGCCTGCAATGCAAGAGAACCAGGTTCGATCGCCTGGTTGAGAAGATCCCCTGGAGGAGGACATGGTAATCCACTCTAGTACTCTTGCCTAAGAATCCCCAGGGACAGAGGAGCCCGGCAGGCTGCAGTCCATAGGGTCCCACAGAGTCAGACACAACTGAAGTGACTAAGCAGCATCAACACCATTAATAATGTTGTGATAGTTTCAGGTGAACAACAAAGGGACTCAGCCATACATTTACACGTATCCATTCAGGAAGAGAGATTTTTAAATGGCAGTGGTGGAATAATGGTCTGGAAGAGGCAACAAGGAATAAGGAGAAGGCTGCCCCTCTTACACCTCGAGTAGGAGAGGGAGAAAAAGAACTTACTTTTACTGTGCATGCCAAGCCACTTCAGTTGTGTCTGACTCTTTGCAACCCTATGGACTATATAGCCCACCAGGCTCCTCCATCCATGGATTCTCCAGTCGGGAATACTGGAAAGGGTTGCCATTTCCTCCTCCAGATCTTCCTGACTCAGAGATGGAATATTTGTCTTCTGTGATTCCTGCATTTCAGGCAGAATGTTTACCACTGAGCCACCAGGGAAGCCCCTTTCTTCTACTATAAGGTCCTCTCATAGAAAAGACACCTCAAGGAGAAAGTTGGACTTGAGTTTCAGGGAACTGAAGCAGCACTAGGGAAAAAAGGAAAAATACTCAGGTTGAAGAAGTTTGTGCTACAAGTAGTTTCCACTTCACACAGAGGAAAGAGTAAGTAAAGTCCCAAAGTTCATCTGTCGGAAAGACTTGGGCAAGCTGTATCAGTGTTAATTTCATGTACACACAGGATGGCTCCCTAAGGTAATAGGTGAACTGTAGTTCTTGAACACCGGAGTTCAGGAGAGGTAAGAAATCACAGGAAGTGTTGCTAAAGGGAGAGGTAAGCAGTGAGAACTTTATTATTAGGAAATTTTGTGCCACTAAGAGGCCTAGAGTAAGCAAACTGATAACTTGCCTGCCCGACCCCACCCACAAAACCTCCACCAAAGATGTCCAGGTCCTAATACCAGAACCTATGAATATATTACTTCACATGGCAAAAATGACTTTGCTGATGTGTTTAAATTAAGAATTTGGGGAACTTCCCAGATGGGCTAGTGGCTAAGACTCTGTGCTACCAGTTCAGGGCCTGGGTTCAACCTCTGTTCAGAGAACTAGATCACATGCCATAACTAAAGATCTTGCATGTTACAATGAAGATGGAAGATCCCGTGTACCACAACTAAGACTTGACAAAGCCAAATAAATAAACACACATACACACACACACACACACACACACACACACTATATATATATATATATATATATATATATATATTTAAAGAGAATTTTGAGGTAGAGATAAGGAGAGACCCTGGATCACCCATGTCAGATGAATGAAATCACAAGATTGGCCTTTTGGCTAAAATCAAGTGCTATACGGAGGTGTCCCTGGTGGCTCAGTGGTAAAGAATCTGCCTGCCATGTTCAATCCCTGGGTCAGAAGATCCCCTGGAGGAGGAAATGACAACACACTCCAGTATTCTTGCCTGGAGAATCCCATGGACCGAGAAGCCTTGGACAGTCCAAGGGGTCACAAAGAGTTAACATGTCTGAACAACTGAACACACATAAAAGGGAGGCAAGAGGAGTCAGAGGAGAGGAGAGCTGCTGATGGAGACAGGCCAGAGTGATGCAGTTTCTGGCTTTGAAGATGGAGGAGGGAGCTATGAGCCAAGGAATACAAGCAACCTCTGAAAGTGAAAGTGAAAGTCACTCAGTCATGTCTAACTCTTTGTGACCCCATGGAGTAGACAGTCCAGTCCATGGAATTCTCCAGGCCACAGTACTGGAGTGGGTAGCCTTTCTCTTCTTCAGGGGAATCTTCCCAACCCAGGGATCGAACCTAGGTCTCCTGCACTGCATGCAGATTCTTTATCAGCTGAGCCACAAGGGAAGCCCAAGAGTACTGGAGTGGGTGGCCTATCCCTTCTCCAGCAGATCTTCCTGACCCAGGAATCAAACCAGGTTCTCCTGCATTGCAGGCAGATTCTCTACCAACTGAGCTATGAGGGAAGCGCCTCCAGTAAATGGAAAAGGCAAGAAGAAAGAAAAAGTTCTTCTGTAAGGCCTCCAGAAAAAAGATAATCCTGCTCACACCCATTTTAGTGAAAGCTGGTTTTGACCACTCCTCTCCCAAAGTCAATGGCAACCCACTCCAGTATTCTTGCCCGGAAAATCCCATGGTTGGAGGAGCCTGGTAGGCTGCAGTCCATGGGGTCACTAAGAGTTGGACACGGCTGAGAGACTTCACTTTCACTTTTCACTTTCCTGCATTGAAGAAGGAATGGCAACCCACTCCAGTGTTTTTGCCTGGAGAATCCCAGGGATGGTGGAGCCTGGTGGGATGCTGTCTATAGAGTCGCACAGAGTCGGACACTACTGAAGCGACTTAGCAGCAGCAGCTCCCAAAATCAAAGTAACAAATGTATATTATTTCTAGCCACTTTGAGGTCATTTGTTTCAAAAACAAAAGGAAATGAGTATGCTGCCACCATGTTTTAATTAAAAACTGTAATTATAATGATAAAATGCATTATATTTTATACACACACATATACACAAATATATGCCCAATGCACATATATAATCACAGAAGAAGATTTGCTAAACCTGCATGACATTCAAGATGTAAGTAAGAACAAAATTACACTATTTTACTTACTGATTTGCTCTGAATTTTCATATCTTATATAAAGCTGATAGATTAAAAAGTTGACTTCTATTAAGTAATCTAACTATAATGAAAATAGTACTGAAAGGATGGGTACAAAACAAATGTAATCAATCTTCTAGTTGTAAAAGAATGATTAAAATCAAAGTATAAATTCACAACACTATCATTTCAAAGAAAAGCCTTCCAAGGGAATTCATTTTGATATAATAATATTTTTTTTAAATCATAGGGAGATGATTTATGGAGGTGAAAATGGAGAAAAGTTATTGCTGAAGACTCTGAAGTCTCAGAAATTTATTGATTTCAAAAATGAGCAGGAGTATCCCTACTAAGACAGAAACCCAAGAGGCTTTCCACAGACATGTGTTTTTACTAGCCTTGTTAAATAGCAATGAAACCTTCAGTTGTCCTAAGGCCAGGCCTAAGGATGTACCCAACAACAATTCAGTCATTACACATGTACTGTGTTCTCATCTCTGCCCTAATGGAGTTTGAGAGCCACCCAGTACTTCTTTATTTACATGCTTGTTAAAGTCACACAGGTAAAACATTTCTGAATGTGTTTTCAGAACACGTTTTATTTTAGTGCTTTCAAATGTTTTGAGGATAATTGTTAGAGGGATGGAGAAAAAAATAGACGAGTGCAGACTGAGAATAAAAATCTGTTTTGGCATTTTAATGTCTGAAGACTCGAGAACTGCCAAATGTTTGCTAATCAAGAAGCACTAGACATTCACAATCAGTCCCCAAAATATAAAACAATTCTATTCACTGTAAAAATATGTTTACTGCATTTACTTACCGGCTGTTTAGCACAAATGTTTTTTGTCCCAAAGTGGAAAAGCTGGCAATTCTTTAATTTCCAAAGTGCTCATTGAGTGCAGCTGTAGATATACAAGGCTTTTGTTAATGGCCTATCCAGGTACCATTTGCTTCTCTTTTGTCAGATATCGCCTTTATTTGAAGTCAACAGAAGCCCTTTCCCCTCTTCCTCTGGCATCATTTGTGGTTATTGTGTTCACAGAGAATGCACATGCATTGGGGCATGGACTGATTGTGCTTTGAACCCATTCAGAGGCGGCGTTGACATTTGGGGGATAACTATATTTTTTGCTTTCTATGTACCATAGTCTTCAAAAATAGCCCAGAGTATTGCATTTGGGATTCATAGGCGTTAAAATATCCACTACTCAGAATAAAATTCCAACAATAAACAGTTTTTAATAGCTCAAGGAACACACTTTGTACTTGAAGGATTTTCACTGTCATTTTTCAAAGGCAGTTTCTTTGGTTGAACCATAATCTCACCTCTCTTCTTGGACCCCAAATTTCCCTTTCAAGTATGAATCTTAAGGGGTCAGTGGACCAGCACTGGCTGATGTAATCTCAGGTTCTCCTTGCATGTTTAGTCATCAGAGGAAAAGATTGCCTTTGATGTGTAGGAATAATGGCTCCAGGAATCACTAAAATAATTCTGCTGCCCATAAAATGAAATAAAAATTATAGCTGTCTTATCTCCCCTTTTGGAACAAGGAGGTTGAATGTTAAAGAGAGATTTAAAAATAATAAAGGAATAAATATTTTAGGAGTCCCAGTATTTAATAATACAACATGTGTGTACAACTATTTTAAAAGAAGGGAAATAATGAGAAAGGACCTTGAAGAGTTCAGTCTATAAATGTACTCTTGGGTGGTATGAGCCAGAATTTATGAATTACAGGGACGTCATCATGTTACATGGGCTCAGCCTGTCAGTAAAACAGACAGTAGCTAGACAGACACTCAGAGTCCTTCAGACTGAGAGAATCTTTCTTGGAAACTCAACATTTTCAGTTTCCATCAAGTCAACCCTGCTTTCACTAACATTTTGCTACCACCTATTCCTAAAAGTCTTAAAAGAAGTCACTTAAATAACCATCACCTAAGTCTTAGAAATTGTTACCTAGAGTGAGTATTACATTCATCCCAAAGAGTTCATACATCTGATTAGCAATGTTCCTCTGAGTAAAGTAAGTTCAAAGAGATGTTTGATGGACTAGGTATTTAGGATACTTACTTTGAAGGCCACTTTAAACTTCACAATCACCCTCTAAGGGAAATAAAACTTGTATTAAAGGCTTAATTAAGTTAAAAAGAACAGGAAAACATAAAAGCCACACAGTGGCTGCTGACTCCAGGCACTGAGACCTATCAGTTCAGTTCAGTTCAGTTCAGTCACTCAGTCATGTCTGACTCTTTACGAACTCTAGACTGCAGCACACCAGGCTTCCCTGTCCATCAACAATGCCCAGAGCTTGCTCAAATTCATGTCCATTGAGTCAGTGGTGCCATCCAACCATCTCACCCTCTGTTGCCCCCTTCTCCTCTTTCAATCTTTCCCAGCATTAGGGTCTTTTCAAATGAGTCAGTTCTTCACATCAGGTGGCCAAAGTATTGGAGTTTCAGCTTCAGTATCAGTCCTTCCAATGAATATCAGGATTGATCTCCTTCAGAATGGACTAGCTGGATCTCCCTGCAGTCCAAGGGACTCTCAAGAGTCTTCTCCAAAACCATAGTTCAAAAGCATCAGTTCTTCGGTGCTCTATTTTCTTTATAGTCCAACTCTCACATCCATACACAATTACTGGAAAAACCATAGTTTTGACTAGATGGACCTTTATTGACAAAGTAATGTCTCTGCTTTTTAACATGCTGTCTAGCTTGGTCATGGCTTTTCTTCCAAAGAGCAAGTGTTTTTTTAATTTCATGGCTGCAATCACCGTCAGCAATGATTTTGGAGTGCAAGAAAATAAAGTCTGCCATTGTTTCCATTGTTTCCCCAACTATTTGCCATGAAGTGATAGGACCGGGTGCCATGATCTTAGTTTTCTGAATGTTGAGCTTTAAGCCAACTTTTTCACTCTCCTCTTTCACTTTCATCAAGAGGCTCTTTCTTTCTTCTTCACTTTCTGCCATAAGGGTGGTGTCATCTGCATATCTGAGGTTGTTGCTATTTCTCCTGGCAATCTTGATTCCAGCTTGTGCTTCATCCAGCCTGGCATTTTGCATGATATACTCTACATATAAGTTAAATAAACAGAGTGACAATATACAGCCTTGACAAGCCTGCTGTTCCATTTCCAGGTCTAACTGTTGCTTCTTGACCTGCATACAGATTTCTCAGGTGGCAGGTCAGGTGGTCTGGTATTCCCATCTCTTTAAGAATTTTCCACAATTTGTTGTGATCCACACAGTCAAAGGCTTTGGTGTAGTCAGTAAAGCAAAACTAGATGTTTTTCTTGAACTCTCTTGCTTTTTCAATGATCCAACAGATTCTGGCAATTTGATCACTGGTTTGTCTGCTTTTTCTAAATCCAGTTTGAACATCTGGAAGTTCACAGTTCATGTACTGTTGAAGCCTGGCTTGGAGAATTTTTAACATTACTAGCGTATAAGATGTGTGCAATTGTGGGGTAGTTTGAATATTCTTTGGCCTTGCCTTTCTTTGGGATTGGGATGAAAATAGTACCTTTTCCAGTCCTGTGGCCACTGCTGTTTTCCATATTTGCTGACATATTGAGTGCAGCATTTTCACAGCATCATCTTTCAGGATTTGATATACCTCAACTGGAATTCCATCACCTCCACTGGCTTTGTTTGTAGTGATGCTTCCTCAGGCTCACTTGACTTCTCATTCCAGGATATCTGGCTCTAGATGAGTGATCACACCATCATGGTTACTTGGGTCTGAAGATCTTTTTTGCATAGTTCTTTTGTGTATTCCTGCCACCTCTTCTTAATATCCTCTGCTTCTGTTAGGTCCATACCATTTCTGTCCTTTATTGTGCCCATCTTTGCATGAAATGTTCCTTTAGTATCTGTAATTTTCTTGAAGAGATCTCTAGTATTCCACATTCTAGTGTTTTCTTCTATATCTTTGCACTGATCACTGAGGAAGACTTCCTTATCTCTCCTTGCTATTCTGTGGAACTCTGCATTCAAATGGGAATACCTTTCCTTTTCTCCTTTGCCTTTCACTTCTCTTTTTTCCTCAGCTATTTGTCAGCTCTCCTCAGGTGACCATTTTGCCTTTCTTGCATTTCTTTTTTTTGAGGATGGTCTTGATCACTGTCTCCTGTACAATATCAGAAACTTCCGTCCATAGTTCTTCAGTCAATCTGTCTAACAGATCTAATCCCTTGAATCTATTTGTCACTTTCACTGTATAATTATAAGGAATATGATTTAGACTTATAAAAAACATTTAAGAAGCAGCGGTGAGGCTGGAACTTTCAGAGATATGTGAATTTAATTTTCTGCTTCCACACTGCATTTTTAGTCATTATGTTGGTGCAAGACTGAAGCCTCTAGAACATCCTGAAGTATTAATCCTTCAACAACCTCTGTGGATTTTATTTCCTATCATTTTTTTTATTCTCGGCACAGAAGCTTAATCATCAGGTCAGGAAAGAAGAAGTTCTAAAACTAAATAAACTTCCAGTTATAAAATGAAAAAGTTCTGGGATCTGGCATACAGCATGGTAGTTATAGTTATGAATACTGTATTATGCACTTGAAAGTTGTTAAGAGTAGATCTTAAATGTTCTCACCACACACACACACACACGCACACAAATGGTAACTGAAGTGGTGGAAGCGTTAGCTTACACCATAGTGCTAATCATTTTGCAATATATGAGTGTATCAAACCACCACAATGTACACACTAAACTTACACAATCTTATATGCCAATTATATCTCTACAAAAGAGGGGGAAATTAATTAAATTTATGCTACCATGGTCCAAAATATATGTACTATTCAGGAAACACTTATCATCATCAACTCCTTAACCTTCTGATCTCATTTTCCCCCAGCTTTCCTTAAAGATAATGAGCAGAACACGTTTTGAAAAATTGATGGTATATAAAAGAATCAAATTTGAGTAGAACCCAAATTCAACCTTCATAGTGTGGTGTGGTGTAGTGTGTGTGTGTAATGGAAAAAAGCAGGAGGTGGGAGGAAAGAGGGGCAAGATGTGAGTTCACGTCGTTGTGATGAGAGCTAGACACCTCAGTTAGCCTTCTAACTGATGAGCAAATGGGAAACTGTTGTACTCTGTTTCAGAACTGATTGACATTTTAATTATTCTACAGCTGGAAGTGTTAATCACACCAGAGAATGCGGGGATAATTCCCAGCTGGTAAAAATTCACACAATAGCTTGGCAGGCACCAGTGTGTAGATAGTTTAAATTATTTGTTAAAGAAAGAAATCAATATTCAAAATCCTTTCACAAATTAAACCAGCAACAGTTAGTTTTTACTTAAAAATCTTAGCTATGACCTGGACTTCTTATATTTGACTGTTAGAGTTAAAACATTTATGAATCTGAGGAAATTACAAATTTAAATATAACTAATTTGAATAGTGTGTGGTGATTAAATGAAATTAAGATAATTAACTTAGTTTTGTTTATAAAATGAAAATTTTATTACTGTTCAAACTGGTACATTCTTCTTAACACAAGCGTCTCTCTTAGAAAGCCCATGTTGTCTTTAACTGATTAAATGTCTCAAAAGACACATTTAATTCAGAGAAACACCTGTTTAAGTTAGCTTTTTACATACTTGAGTTTATTACACATTTATCTTATCATAAGGATCACCTAGACTGTTATTGTAAACTGTCTTAAAGCTTCTAATTTCATAGCCCCAGAATGAACCCTAGGAAACTGAATTATCAAAAATAACTCTGGCTAATGCTTAAAATCAGATGAGTTTGGAAATACTGGAATGCATATCTGGATCTGTCTCTTATACACATCTCCTGATGTAATTAAGGTGTTGCATGAAAACTGACGATTGAATAGTGTGTGGTGATTAAATGAAATTAAGATAATTAACTTAGTTTTGTTTATAAAATGAAAATTTTATTACTGTTCAAACTGGTACATTCTTCTTAACACAAGCGTCTCTCTTAGAAAGCCCATGTTGTCTTTAACTGATTAAATGTCTCAAAAGACACATTTAATTCAGAGAAACACCTGTTTAAGTTAGCTTTTTACATACTTGAGTTTATTACACATTTATCTTATCATAAGGATCACCTAGACTGTTATTGTAAACTGTCTTAAAGCTTCTAATTTCATAGCCCCAGAATGAACCCTAGGAAACTGAATTATCAAAAATAACTCTGGCTAATGCTTAAAATCAGATGAGTTTGGAAATACTGGAATGCATATCTGGATTTTCAAACTTTATTTAGTTCTATTTGCACATAGAGAAAAGATCTGTGCTTTCCCCAAATTTATTTTGTCTTTTCTATCTTTTCTATAAGACAGAAAAATAATTCCTGAAATTAATTAAAATACAAAATTTCTAACTATTAGTTTCGATGATAAAAAATAAACTGGAAAATTTTCCCGTCAAATTATTATAAACTTTCTAGTTTTGACATGTGGTAAAACTTTCAACAATCAAATATTTTTCAATTTTTAACTTATCTGGAATTCCTGAGAATGTGAATGTGGTTTCCTTTTAACAAAGAGACATTTTCAACAGAAAACACATTCTAAGAGGAATGCTATTAACTTAGATATTAACATTTTGTCTTCAAAGCAAGTTCTTCTCTAGATTTTCCTTAATCTGTATGAAAGTGTCAAGCTTCAAAAATAATTGCAAATATGATTTGAATCCATGTGAAATACACAGTAACCAAAGTACACAGGTGCCCCCGATTAATCAGGGAAACATTTTAAGGAAAGAGGTAAACTGTCCAACATTTGTGCACCAAGTTTTATTCTAAGTGGAAAGAAACCTTGAGGTAGATATTACTATTATTTTATTATAATTCCCCTTTTACATACAAAGAGATGGAAATATAATGAAAATAATTTATCCAAGATTACACATTTATCAAGTTATTAACTAGCAGATCTGAGAACTGAAACTATGAAGTCTGGCTTTAAAAAAAAAAAAAGCCCACCCCAAATCTCGTATCTCTATAATACACTATGACTTCATTTTTTATATTTCTCCTAAATATGTTAATAAAATGCAGTCATTACTAAATTGGTACCCTTGATAATCCAATAGATCTTTCTCCCCCCAATTTCAAAATAACAATCTTAAAAAACAAAACAAAACAAAACTGACAGCTTTCAGTTTGACAGGCTGTGGAGCCCTCATGTGTCAGAAATTGTCTAGGATACTCAGCAAGCAGCTGCTGCTATAGCTGCTGGATTTAAACCTGGGAAGGTAAAGAAAGAATGGTAAGGCAATAACTAGAACTGACTTTCAGAAGGAGATTTAAAAGATATTCTCAGAAAGTCTTCATGTTGTGAAACAAATGGATTTGTTTGGATTATGTTTCAGAAATCTTGTAACTAAATCGAGGAAGCAGGCACTAGATAGTCACCTCCATACCTGAACAGGATCACCTTCCCATGCCACACCCACTTCCTCTCCCCATCCCTTTGCTTCAGCTTCTAATCAAAGAAGCGCATTCTTATTCTGTCATCTAACTTTTAAAGAGAACAATTATTTTTAAAAATTAACAACATCATTATAGCAATGTTGTTCTATTTCAACAAAGAAGTAAGTTCAGCCTGACTTTTAGAAGAAGATAAACTTTTAGGGAAAAAAAAAAACCTTAATATTGTACATCTGAATTTGCACTTCAAGAAAATTGAAACAAACTCTGCTCAGGGGTTCCCTTGTGGCTCAGATGGTAAAGAATCTAGCTGCAATGTGGAAGACCTGGGTTTGATCCCTGGATTGGGAAGATCTCCTGGAGGAGGGAAAAGCTAGTATTCTGGCCTGGAGAATTCTATGGACTATGTAGCCCATCAGGTCGCAAAGAGTCTGACACGACTGAGCAACTTCCAGTTTCTCTCTCAGGTTGTGAAGCTCTTAAGCCCTTGGGTAGCTGACTTACAAGCCTGATGTCTACATGCAATATCTTTTTATGTTCCAGTTTATAATACAGATATACAGACCTCTTAAGCTATTAAGACATTATCATTGATGCTGCAATTTGTGTATGTTTTATATCTCATTAAATTTTCATCTTTCTAGCTCACAGCATAAGGTTTCTGGCCTAGAGTACAACATAATCTCATAATGAAAAATGTAAAGTCATCATGGAGAAAGTTGGTGGTTGAAATCTTTACTCCAATCAATGATTTATTGGTGATAATGGCTTTATAGTCAAATAGAAATGTGTCCACAGCACAATTCAGATAATTCTAAAAGCAGAAACTTAGCATTCAATCAATATATCTTCCTGTTTCAAAAAGAGCTGTTTAAATGGCACTTAGAATAATAGTATGTGCTGATTCTGAATGAAATATTTCAGATTATCTACTAAATGGATACATTTTTGTAATCAATGTTGTTTTCCCATTTCTGTAGTTTATAATTCACCAAGGCAACTCTTCCCTCTCAATCTTATGATGTTATTATGTCTCCTGTGATTCCAAACACTAAAGATTGTTTGGAATTTTACATGACCAGGTGATTAATCCCAGCCCCTCACTCAGTGCCTCAGACACAGTGGGAGACCAAGAAAGATCTATTGGCTGAAAATAGCCAATTCATTTAACTGAATTAACTGTTACCTAAAATAAAAAATCATTGCCCAAAGTCCATAGGAGGAAAGAACAATTAAGAAGTTAAGAGATTCATTAATTAACCTTGCATATTTCTATTTACAAAGCTATTCTTCTGTTTGTTTAAGCATATATGTATATATTTATTTTTAAAGAAAATAATCTTACAAAACATCTGTAGAGGGGAGCTTGAATTCTCTACATAAATTGAAAAAAGTTGTTTTCATAATTAAAATGGTGATATGATAATGGCTTTATTTATTTTCAAATATAAAATATTTGTATTGGTAATAGACATTAAAAAAAGAAATCCTTTATAGTCTTTTATAAGAGAATATTTTTTCCAATCTGGCTGCTGCTGCTACTGCTGCTAAGTCACTTCAGTCGTGTCTGACTCTGTGTGACCCCAGAGACGGCAGCCCACCAGGCGCCCTTGTCCCTGGGATTCTCCAGGCAAGAACATTGGAGTGGGTTGCCATTTCCTTCTCCAATGCAAGAAAGAGAAAAGTGAAAGTGATAAATGTTTGTCTCAAGACCTTGACCTTCTTAGTTCCATCAACTGCAAAAATCACTATCAGCATATTGAGATTATGAAAAATTTATAAGATATTAGCTACATCTTATGTATAAACTGTTATATGCACCAGACTTGGGTTTGCCAAGAATGGAGGAGGAGGTTGGGGTTAGCAGATGTCAACTATTATATATAGAATGAACAAAGAGCAAGGTCCAACTATATAGCATAGAGAACTATATTCAATATCCTATGCTAAAACATAACAGAAAAGAATGGTTTAAAGGAATCTACATCTATATATATTGTGTGTGTGTGTGTGTGTGATTCAGAGATATTTATATATGTATATATATATATATCTTTGCTGTACAGCAGAAATTAACACATTATAAAACAACTTTATTTCAATAAAATATACCAATAAAAAGTTATAGGTACCAATCCTAAAAATCTAACAGGGCTGCAGAGATTGGTTTCTCCTTCAAGATACTGATCAGTCCTAAGTAGTAATGACAGGACGAAAATGAAGGAAATTTTTCTTAGGAGCCATGTCCTGAGAGACCAACCTCAAATCCCTCTTGCTGCAGTGTGTACACAAGTTTGGCACCCCACTCCAGTACTCTTGCCAGGAAAATCCCATGGATGGAGGAGCCTGGTGGGCCACAGTCCACAGGGTCGCTAAGAGTCGGACACGATTCAGTGACTTCACTTTCACTTTTCACTCTCATGCATTGGGGAAGGAAATGGCAACTCACACCAGTGTTCTTGCCTGGAGAATCCCAGGGACGTGGGAGCCTGGTGGGTTGCCATCTACGGGGTCGCACAAAGTCGGACACAACTGAAGTGACTTAGCAGGAGCAGTTGCAGCAAACAAATGATAGGATATGTCAACAAAATAGTAACATTTGAGAAAATTTTTAAAAATTAAAAAAACAAACGTCAGCCACTCAGTCCTGTCCTACTCTTTCAACCCCATGGACTGAGGCCCCCAGGATCCTTTGTCCATAGAATTCCATAAGCAAGAATACTGGAGTGGATAGCCATTCCCTTTTCCAGGGGATCTTCCCTACTCATGGATCAAACCTGGGTCTCTTACCGTTGCAGGCAGATTCTTCACTATCTGAGCCACCAGGTAAACCCTAACAAAGAATAAGCCAATGGCAAATAATAAACATTTGGCAAAGAATAAATGCCAACTTCAGATAAATCAGATTTAGGGAAAGATTTAGAAGTAAAAGAGAATAGGAGACAATAAGGCTTTCTTCGCAGAATGGTTCTTCATGAAAAATGTTTCTCACTTTTTTTTTTTTCTTTTCTACTGCTTCTAACCCAGATTTTTCAGACAGGGATCAGAGTTAAAGGAGAGCATCGGTTGGCTGCATATAAAAACTTGTGATTCCTTCACAGCCAAGATCACCCTCTGACTGTTTAGTGCAATGCCAAGGGAATAGTAGCCAATCCATACACATTTGCAAAATTAAAAGTGAAATATGTATCATGTTGAGGAAGAAAGCTACTGCCAACAAAACTCAGCTTTAGCAAGGTGATCAGAGATGAAACCTACTGGCCCAGAAGTATCTTTTACTCATATAGCCTATGGAATTTATTATAGTATGGTCTCACCGTGGTGAGTTTTTGTTTTGTTTTTTTAAGAGAAAAGTTGGTTCATACATCTGATTTATTTCTGATTTGATCAACAAGGGTATTTTATGAAGGTCACAAAAGCCATGTGAATTTTTTTAAAAGACTTGTTTATGAACTATTTAAAGAATTGTTTTCTCATAGACTGGTAAGATCTTTCTATTAACATAAACAATTTTACTATACACATTACAACATTACATTTTGTGTCTGAAAGGAATCTGAGCTCTGAAGTTTTTTTTTTTTTTTTTTCATTAGCTGGTATACAAAGACTGAATGTGACATGAAGTATAGATAGCTACTGGCAGGAGCCTGACAATACTTGGAACATGGATCTCACACAATAATGGAAAGATAAAATGGAAAGATAAAGCCATTCTTTTCAAACTCTTGAACATTCAAGATGCTAATATTTGTATAGCTATGACATATCATATCTCATAAAGACTAATTAATGTACTCTTAGTTCAGTTCAGTTCAGTGCAGTCACTTGTGTCTGACTCTTTGTGATCCCATGAATCGCAGCATGTCAGGCCTCCCCGTCCATCACCAACTCCTGGAGTTTACACAAACTCATGTCCATCGAGTTGGTGATGCCATCCAGCCATCTCATCCTCTGCCGTCCCCTTCTTCTCCTGCCTCCAGTTCCTCCCAGCATCAGAGTCTTTTCCAATGAGTCAACTCTTCGCATGAGGTGGCCAAAGTATTCGAGTTTCAGCTTCAGCATCAGTCATAGCAAACACCGTCTCCCAATAACACAAGAGAAGATTCTACACATGGACATCACCAGATAGTTAACACTGAAATCAGACTGATTATATTCTTTGCAGCCAAAGATGGAGAAGCTCTATACAGTCAGCAAAAACAAGACCAGGAGCTGGCTGTGGCTCAGATCATAAACTCCTTATTGCCAAATTCAGACTTAAATCAAAGAAAGTAGGGAAAACCACTAAACCATTCAGGTATGACCTAAATCAAATCCCTTATGATTATACATGGAAGTGAGAAATAGATTTAAGGGACTAGATCTGATAGAGTACCTGATGAACAATGGACGGAGGTCCGTGACATTGTACAGGAGACAGGGACCAAGACCATCCCTACGGAAAAGTAATGCAAAAAAGCAAAATGGCTGTCTGAGGAGGCCTTACAAATAGCTGTGAAAAGAAGAGAAGTGAAAAGCAAAGGAGAAAAGGAAAAATATAAGCATCTGAATGCAAAGTTACAAAGAATAGCAAGGAGAGATAAGACAGCCTTCCTCAGTGATCACTGTACTCTTTAAGTATTGTATTACATAGAAATAATTACATATGCAGCAATCATTGTAAATTGAATCAGTTACAAACTTTAGGGGGAAAAATAAGAGTCCTATGATTGAAATGCCAATATGTATGATCCTACTGTTTCTAGCTTTCATCTTAGACCACGTGCAAATGAAACATGAGTTACAAGCAGGATGGATGAGAGCACTCCGTTCTGGATGAAGGGTAATGAGTCATCTGGAATTGATGTTAATAATAAAAGAACTGAGGAGTTCCACAACTGGCATCTGGAGAAAGTGACAAGGGAGAAAGAGCTACCAAGGAATATGTTTATTTTCAGCATTTTGAGAAGTGGGTGGGAAACATGCTCACATTTCTGAAGAACTGGGTATCTTTATGTTTGTTTGAACATGAATAGGAATGGCCAGTTAGCATTCAGACCAGAGTGTCCTGGTTGGGTAGAGAGGAACTATAGAGATGCCACCCTGCGCCCAGTTTCTATGAGTGCAGTGTTAAGTACAACTGATCTCATAACAAGGAAGGCACTAAATTTTATAAAAATTAAACCAAAATTAAGAGGGAAATCAGAGGAAAATATGAGCTTCTCTGAGAACTCAGTTACACAAGGGTTTAAATCCCCCTGCATGAGAATTAGAATTTTAGTCTCATATTCTAGAGAGAACTCATCCATAGTAAACGTGGGAGTGAGGAGAAGGGTACCTGAGAGAGAAAAGGGAGTTCAAGGCAGAAGACTACCATTATCTTCACCCTCAACCCCTTTATTTCCATCTTCTTTGAATTCTGGTCCAGTCTCCAGCAGTTTCTCCAACCCAGGCTTTAACAGTATGTGAACCGTGAACTTCCAGATTTCAAACTGGATTTAGAAAAGGCAGAGGAACCAGTGATCAAACTGCCAACATCCACTGATCATCAAAAAAAACAAGAGAATTCTAGAAGAATATCTTCTGCTTTATTGACTATGTCAAAGCCTTTGACTGTGGGGATCACAACAAATTGTGGAAAATTCTTCAAGAGATGGGAATACCAAACCACCTGACCTACCTCTGAAGTAATCTATACAGGTCAAGAAACAACAGTTAGAACTGGACATGGAACAACAGACTGGTTCCAACTTGGGAAAGGAGTACGTCAAGGCTGCATATTGCCATCGTGTTTATTTAACTTATATGCAGGAGTACATCATGCAAAATGCCAGGCTGGATGAAGCACAAGCTGGAATCAAGATTGCCAGGAGAAATATAAATAACCTCAGATATGCAGATGGTACCACCCTTATGGCAGAAAGGGAAGAACTAAAGAACCTTTTAATTAAAGTGAAAGAGGTGAGTGAAAAAGCTGGCTTAAAACTCAACAGAAAATGAAGATCATGGCATCTGGTCCATCACTTCATGGCAAATAGATGGGGAGACAATGGAAACAGTGAGAAACTGTATTTTAGGAGGCTCCAATATCACTGCAGATGGTGATTGCAGCCATGATATTAAAAGACACTTGCTCCTTGTAAGGAAAGTTATGACCAACCTAGACCACATATTAAAAACCAGAGACATTACTTTGACAACAAAGGTCCGACTAGGTAAAGCTATAGTTTTCCCAGTAATCATGTATGGATGTGAGAGTTGGAGTATAAAGAAAGCTGAGCGCAGAAGAACTGATACTTTTGAACTGTGGTATTGGAGAAGACTCTTGAGAGTCCCTTGGAATGCGAGGAGACCCAGCCAGTCAATCCTAAAGGAAATCAGTCCTGAATAGTCATTTGAAGGACTGATGCTGAAGCTGAAACTCCAGTACTTTGGCCACCTGATGTAAAGAACTGACTAATTTGAAAAGTCCCTGATGCTGGGAAAGATTGAAGGTGGGAGGAGAAAGGGGCAACAGAGTATGAGATGATTGGATGGTATCACCGACTCAATGGACATGAGTTTGAGTAAGTTCTGGGAGTTGGTGATGGACAGGGCAGCCCGCGTGCTGCAGTCCAGGGGGCTGCAAAGAGTCGGACATGATTGAACAACAACTGAACTGAACTGAACTTCCAGCACTCATTTAGGTCGTGTCTTAATTCTAAATCTAACAGCACTTTTTTTTTTTTAATTGGGATATAGTTGCTTTACAATCTTGTGTTGGTAGAATGAACTGAATCATCTGTATGTATACACTTATTCCTCCCTCCTGAACCTCCCTCCTACCTGTTTCGCGTCGCCCCTCTAGGTTACCACAGAGCACTGAGCTGAGCTCCCTGTGCGAGTTCCCACCAGATATCTATGTTACACATGCTAGTTTATATATGCAATCTCAATCTCCCAATTGATCCCACTCCCCACTTAAACCCTGCCCCTCGTGTCCGCATGCCCATTTCTCTGTATCTGCGTCACTATTCCTGCTCTGCAAATAGCTTCATTAGTACCGTTTTTCTAGGTTCCACATACATGCATTAATATATGATATTGTTTTTCTCTTGTGGCTTACTTCACTTTGAAAATGCCAAATGGCAACTTAGTATAATGAGTATGCCGTTTCTTTAAGAAAACCTATGACAAACCAAAACAATGTATTAGAAAGCAGAGACATTACTTTGCCTACAAAGGTCCATATAGTCAAACTGTGGTTGTTCCAGAAGTCATGTACAGATGTCAGAGCTGGACAGTAAAAAAGGCTGAGTGTCGAAGAATTGATGGCTTCTAACTGCGGTGCTGGAGAAGATTCTTGAGAGTCCCTTGGACTGCAAGGAAGTCAAGTCAGTCAATCCTAAAGGAAATCAACATCATATATTCTTTGGAAGGGCTGATGCTGAAGCTCCAATACTTTGGCTACTTGGTGCGAAGAGCCAACTAATTAGAAAAGACCCTGATCCTGGGAAAGCTTGAAGGCAAGAAAAGAGGACAACAGAGGATGAGATGCTTGGATGTCATCATGGACTAAATGGACATGAGTTTGAGCAAACTCTCGGAAATAGTGAAGGACAGGGAAGCCTAGCATGCTGCAGTCCAGAGTCGGACACAACTGAAAGACTGAACAACAACAAGCCTCTTTAAAAGGAAAAAAAATATTCTACACTCGCTAATTTTAGTGGAGGATGGAAGACTTGACAGATGATTAAAGAAATGCTAATATTGGGATGCTATTACTTCTGAGTGATTTTCCAGAGTGCTAGCACCCTTAGGAAATAAAAATAAGCAATGGACCTTCCATTCAGTAAATATTTCTCGAGGCTGTCACATTGTGCTGGACACTGAAAGAGCGGTGAACTAGAGTCAAGCTTCCTGACCTTCCAGCAGGGAAGGTAAACAAATAAAGAGGTGGTTTCAACCATTTGGAGATGGTAAAGACACAGATCTGTGGGCGCACACAGCTAGGCACCTTGTCTGCAGAAAAAGCCAAGGAGATGAAGTGTTGTAGCCACGTGTTCAGACAATGCAGATAGTGCAGTACAGTTTATCACACCGGCGGGCCCAAGGCAGAGTCTCCTCTTAGCCAAGGACCCCGACCAGCATTTGTGAAAATCTTTTATACCCCATGTGTACGTGTAAGAATCCACCACTTCAAATTCCTTGAGACTTACATAAACCAAGGAAAATACAATCCCAGTAACCCCATCATTCACGTGCTATGTGCTCATGTGCTCAGTCAAACAATTAGCCAATAATCAATAAACCCGAGGTTACACTCCTATTGATACAGAAAAGTTTATGGCCTCTCTGGAGGAAGGGGTGATTAGTACGTTTTCTCTTAGGCGATGAGTAGCCTAGGTACGATCTTCAAGGTTCCCCCGTCTGGAGGGGGTCTTATCCTTCTGTTGTTGTTTCCATAGGCACTAAACACAGAGTTCAGAGCCCATTGGAAAGGTGGCCGAGCATGATCAGCATGAACAGGCTAAGAGGGAGTCCAGGCCCTATGAATTCCTTCTTCAGAAGAAGGCACCAGTGTGGGGAAAGAGGCAGCGAAGAGCATTTCAGGCAGAAAAGACATTTTATGTGGATATCTAGAAGCAAGAGAGTGAATGGTACCCTGGAAGAACTGAAAACTCAGCCTTCCTGAAACTCAGAGCACTAAACAGGTTGGGAGACTATTGGAGGAAAGGCTCCAGGATCAGGTGGGACCGAGTCAGATTCTGCTTTAGAATCTGTGATGGGGTCTAGATATCTGCATTTTCTAAAGTCTATTCTAACATTTTAAGGAATGGAGAGTCTGTTCTTAACAAACTCCTTTCATGACAAGAAATTCCGTAAAACACACATACACATTTATTTGTTTATCTGTGGCCATGCTGCATGTGAGATCTTAGTTCCCCAACCAGGGATGGAACCTGTACCCCTTGCTTTGGAAGTGCAGAGTCTTAATCACTGGACTGCCAAGGAAGTACCCTGAAATTCTTTCTTTGAAGGTTTAAACCTATTACTCAGTGACGTCTTACAGTTAGCTGCTTTTCACCTTCTATACACAGCTCTCCTGGTCTTCATGAACAGACTCAGTGAGCTGGTGGGAATGATCCTCTGGGTGGTATTTCAATCACTGTGGTCCCTAAAGTTCTTATGACAAGACACCTTGGATCATAAATCAACAGGTTGCACCTACCTTATTTAACAAGTATCCCCAGTTGATTGCGATTCTGTTACTAGAGGACCATGGTGTGAAGCACTGACTCACATTTGAATTAGATTAGTGATATTTATGCCTTTTAAAGCATGTTTATTTTTTAAAAATCTCAATTGTTTCTTTCCATAAGAAGAGAAGTGAAAAGCAAAGGAAAAAAAGAAAGATATACTCATTTGAATGCAGAGTTCCAAAGAATAGCAAGGAGAGATAAGAAAGCCTTCCTCAGCAATTAGTGCAAAGACATAGAAGAAAACAATAGAACGAGAAAGACTAGAGATCTCTTCAAAAAAAATTAGAGATACCAAGGGAACATTTCATGCAAAGATGGGTTCCATAAAGGACAGAAATGGTATGGACCTAAACAGAAGCAGAAGATACTAAGAGGTGGCAAGAATACACACAAGATCTGTACAAAAAAAAACTTCACGACCCAGATAAGCATAGTGATGTGATCATTCACCCAGAGCCAGACATTCTGGAATGTAAAGTCAAGTGGGCCTTAAGAAGCATCACTATGAACAAAGCTAGAGGAGGTGACGGAATTCCAGTAGAGCTATTTCAAATCCTGGAAGATAATGCTGTGAAAGTACTGCAGTCAATATGCCAGCAAATTTGGAAAACTCAGCAGTGGCCACAGAACTGGAAAAGGTCAGTTTTCATTCCAATCCCAAAGAAAGGCAATGCCAAACAATGCTCAAACTACCGCACAATTGTACTCACATCAGTTCAGTTCAGTTCAGTTGCTCAGTCGTGTCTGACTCTTTGAGACCCCATGAATTGCAGCACGCCAGGCCTCCCTGTCTAACACCATCTCCCGGAGTTCACTCAAACTCATGTCCATAGAGTCGATGATGCAATACAGCCATCTCATCCTCTGTCATTCCTTTCTCCTTCTGCCCCCAATCCCTCCCAGCATCAGAATCTTTTCCAGTGAGTCAACTCTTCACATGAGGTAGCCAAAGTACTGGATTTTCAGCTTTAGCATCATTCCTTCCAAAGAACACCCAGGGCAGAACTCCTTTAGAATGGACTGGTTGGATCTCTTTGTACTCACATCGCATGCTAGTAAAGATGTTCGACCTGGTTTTAGAAAAGGCAGAGGAATGAGAGATCAAACTGCCAACATCCGTTGGATCATCAAAAAAGCAAGAGAGTTCCAAAAAATATCTATTTCTCTTTATTGACTATGTCAAAGCCTTTGACTGTGGGGATCACAACAAAGTGTGTAAAATTCTTCAAGAGATGGGAATACCAGACCACCTGACCTGCCTCTTGAAAAACCTATATACAGGTCAGGAAGCAACAATTAGAACTGGACATGGAACTACAGACTGGTTCCAAATAGGAAAAGGAGTACGTCAAGGCTGTATATTGTCACCTTGTTTATTTAACTTATATGCAGAGTGCATCATGGGAAATGCTGGGCTGGATTAAGCACAAGCTGGAATCAAGATTGTTGGGAGAAATATCAATAACTTCAGATATGCATATGACACCACACTTATGGCAGAAAGTGAAGAGGAACTAAAAAGTCTCTTGATAAAAGTGAAAGAGGAGAGTGAAAAAGCTACCTTAAAGCTCAGTACTCAGAAAACGAAGATCATAGCATCCGGTCCCATCACTTCATGGCAAATAGATGGGGAAACAGTGGCTGACTTTATTTGGGGGGCTCATAATCACTGCATAATCACTGTGATTGCAGCCATGGAATTAAAAGGTACTTTCTCCTTGGAAGGAAAGTTATGACCAACCTAGGTAGCATATTAAAAAGCAGAGATATTACTTTGTCAACAAAGGTCCATCTAGTCAAGGCTATGGTTTTTCCAGTGGTCGTGTATAGATGTGAGATTTGGACTGTAAAGAAAGCTGAGCACTGAAAAACTGATGCTTTTGAGCTGTGATGTTGGAGAAAAGTCTTGAGTCCCTTGGACTGCAAAGAGATCCAGCCAGTCCATCCTAAAGAAGATCAGTTCTGGGTGTTCATTGGAAGAACTGTTGCTGAAGCTGAAACTCCAATACTTCGGCCACCTGATGTGAAGAGCTCACTCATTTGAAAAGTCCCTGATCCTGAGAAAGATTGAGGGTAGGAGTAGAGGGGGACAACAGAGGATGAGATTGTTGGATGGCATCACTGACTCAATGGACATGAGTTTGGGTAAACTCTGGGAGTTAGTGATGAAAAGGGAGGCCTGGCGTACTGCAGCTCATAGAGTCGCAAAGAGTTAGACACGACTGAGCAACTGAACTGACTGAATTGTTTTTTCCATATAGCCTATTTGAAAATTTTAAATACTGATGGAAAAATAATTAAGGTAAACATAGGGAGTCCCTAGAGTTGAAAGCCCCCCAGCTCCCTGCCGAAGTCACTTTCTTTTGGAGAAAAAAAGGTGTTCTTAGAATAGAGAAAAAAAATTTCAAAATCCTGTATTTGCCTTTACTTTTTTTCCATCAGCATTTAAGATTTTCAAATAGGCTATTGGGGAAAACAATTATGATTTCTAAAAAATAAATATTCCTTCCTTTAAAATTTAAGGGATTGTTTTAGGTTGCTTAAAGAGATTGCTTTAAGAATATTATTAAAATATGTAGTACAAATTTTTAGTAATAATTTTTTTTAATATCTGTTTTTCCTCCATGACAGTGAAAACACTTAATCCACTCAGGGGATTAATTTCATATAAAATTTTACATCTCAAAACTGAATTCATTTTTTCACTGGCACTGAACACAACATCTGCAAGCTATTAAAAGAAAATTCCTTTGGAAAGCATTATAGTTTGACTATGAGTGATTTTTCACTTGGAATGAAGTCATTCATATGGTTCATGATGTTTTAGAAGCAGCTATAACTTAATAGGGACAAATTTAGGCAATACATTATAAACCAGGTTTCATAAACGATTTTTCTATTACTTGGTATATTCTTGAAAGGTTTTGGATGCTAATTTTTATATTACATGTATCTCTTAATTATTGTTAATAAAAGTTCCCTTATTTTAAAAAGACCCTGTAAAATAGCAAAAGAATTATTTGAAAAATCTTATCCTTCATATCACCAGCTAGAAAATAATTTCTGCATGATAGCATGCAATGATTTTTCACAACATAATGTGCTTTACGTAGCTCTCCAGGGCCTCCCTTAAAGGAGTATATGTGAATACGTGTGCCTTCATTCAGTCTTGTCCAACTCTTTTCCACCCCACGGACTATAGCTTGCAGAGCTCATAAACATGCAACGAAATATTTTTTCTCACATTTCAGAGTTGTGTAGATTTTGAAATGTCAGAAAACAGGATTTGTGGCATGTTCTTCTAAGGCCCTGTATAGCTATGTAACTGGGGAACAGAAAATGGCAACCCATTCCAGTATTCTTGCCTGGAAAATTCCATGGACAGAGGACCTGTTAGGCTATAGTTCATAGGGTCACACAGAGTGGGACAGGACTGAGGGACTGAACACACACACGTAGATATGTAAAGCATATTATATTGTGGAAAATCATTGGATGTTATAAGGCAGAATTTTTTCCTAGCTGGTAACATGGGGAATAATATTTTGCAAAGAATTCCATTACTACTTTAGAGTATCTTTTTAAAATAAGGAAACTTTTAATAGCAATAATTAAAAGACAGATAGTAGTGGTAATGAAGAAACCACTTGCCAATGCAGGAAACATAAGAGACTCGGGTTCGATCCCTGGGTTGGAAAGATCCCCCTTGAGAGCATGGAAACCCACTCCAATACTCTTGCTTGGAGAATCTGATAGAGGAGATTGGTGGGCTATGGTCCAGAGGGTCACAAAGAGTCAGACATGACTAAAATGACTTAGCCCATATGTACATACATTTAATTATGCCCCCAGATTATGTTAAAATCACCTATGTTGTTGATTTTAATTGCTAAGTTGTGTCTGACCTTTTTGTGACCCCATGAACTGTAGCCCACCAGGCTCCTCTGTCCATGAAATTTCCCAGGCAACATTACTGGAGTTCGTTTGCCATTGCCCTCATCAGAGACTCTTCCTGACCCCAGGGATCGAACTCATGTCTCACATGTCTCCTACATTGTCAGGTGGATTCTTTACCACTAAGCCACAAGGGAAGCACAAAAGTCACTTATATAAAATTTTAATATTCATTAAGCCTGACAATAATTAATAATATTTTAAATAGGAAATACTACATTTTAGAAATGTAGTAAACATTTTTAATTCTTTTTTCCTTAACAAAAAAATAGTACTAAAACAAATTCTTTAAGCGAAGCTTTTTTTTTCTTAACAATCTCATTTTAAAATCCTTATTTCCCTACAATCCTGCCTGAATTTTGTGTCCCTCTGCATGTGTGTACTAACTAAAGACAAGCATGAAACACATAAAGAGATTTAAGAGGAAATTAATCATCTCTCTTGTTTATGACAGCAGAAACATACCATTTCAAGAAATCATTTAGTAGTTTCATTGAAAACTTCTTAACTTTAGGAAATATTAACAAATGTCCAAAACCAAAAACTTGCTCACTTGCACAGTACTAAACATTCTAAAATCTTTTTTGAAATGTTCTACAATCTTTGACGCTTACTCATTTCACCACCTAGTCAGGAGATAATTTTCTTTGTTCAGTTGCTGCATTGTGTCTGACTCTTTGCAACCCCATGGACCACAGCACACTTCAAACTCGTGTTGAGTTGATTATGCCATCCAACAATCTTGTCCTCTGTCATGTCCTTCTCATGCCTTCAATCTTCCCCAGCATCAGGATCTCTCCCAATGAATTGGCTTTACATATCAACTGGCCAAAGTTGGAGCCTCCGCCTCAACATCAGTCCTTCTAATGAATATTCAGGACTGATTTCCTTTAGGATTGATTGGTTGGATCTCCTGCAGTCCAAGGGATGCTCTAGAGTCTTCTCTAACACCACAGTTTAAAAGCATCAATTCTTCAGCATTCAGCCTTCTTTATGGTCCAACTCTCACACCCATACATGACTACAAAAAAAAAAAAAAAAACATAGCTTTCATTAGATTTACCTTTGTTGTCAAAGTAATGTCTCTGCTTTTTAATATGCTGTCTAGATTGGTCATAGCTTTTCTTCCAAGGAGAAAGCATCTTTTAATTTCATGACTGCAATCACCATTTGCAATGATTTTGGAGCCCAAGAAAAGAAAATCTTTCACTGTTTCCATTGTTCCCCCATCTATTTGCCATGAAGTGATGGGACCAGATGCCATGATCTTAGTTGTTTGAATGTTGAGCTTTAAGTTAGCTTTTTCACTCTCCTTTTTCACCTTCATCAAGAGGTTCTTTAGTCCTCTTCACTTTCTGCCATAAGGGTGGTATCATTTGCATATCTGAAGTTATTACAATTTCTCCCAGAAATCTTGGTTCCAGCTTGTGCTTCATCCAGCCTAGCGTTTCTCATGCTGTACTATGCATAGACATTAAATAAGCAGGGTGACAATATACAGACTTGATGTACTCCTTTCCCAAATTGGAACCAGTCCATTGTTCCATATCCAGTTCTAACTGTTGCTTCTTGACCTGCATACTGGTTCTGCAGGAGGCAGATAAGGTGGTCTGGTATTCCCATCTTTGAAGAATTTTCCACAGTTTGTTGTGATCCACACAGTTAAAGGCTTTAGCAAAGTCAATGAAGTAGAAGTAGATGGTTTTCTGGAATACTCATGACTTTTCTATGATCCAACAGATGTTGGCAATTTGATCTCTGTTTCTTCTGCCGTTTCTAAATCCAGCTTGAACATCTGGAAGTTCTTGGTTCACATATTATTGCAGCCTAGCTTGGAGAACTTTGAGAATTACTTGGCTAGCCTGTGAAATGAGTAGAATTGTGCAGTAGTTTGAGCATTCTTTGGCATTGTCTTTCTTTGGGACTGGAATGAAAACTGACCTTTTCCAGTCCTGTGGCCACTGCTGAGCTTTCCAAATTTGCTGGCAAATTGAGTGCAACACTTTAACAGCATCATATTTGAGGAGCTGAAATAGCTCAGCTAGAATTCTATCACGTCCACTAGCTTTGTTCCTAGCAATGTTTCCTAAGGACTACATGACATCACACTCCAGGATGACTGGCTCTAGATGAATGATCACACCATCATGGTTATCTGGGTCATTAAGGTGTTTGTTTCTTTGTTTGTTTTTTGTATAATTCCTCTGTGTATTCTTGCTACCTCTTCTTAATATCTTCTGCTTCTGTTAGGTCCATACCATTTCTGTCCTTTATTGTACCCATCTTTGCATGAAATATTGCCTTGGTATCTCTAATTTTCTTGAAGAGATATATCTAGTCTTTCCCATTCTATTGTTTTCCTCTATTTATTTTCATTGTTTACTTAGGAAGGCATTCTTATCACTTCTTGCTATTCTCTGGAACTCTGCATTCAGATGGGTATAGCTTTCCTTTTCTCCTTTGCCTTTCACTTCTCTCCTTTTCTCAGCTATTTGTAAGGCCTCCTCAGACAACCATTTTGCCTTTCTGCATTTCCTTTTTTTAGGGATCACTGTCCCTGTACAATGTCAAAAACCTCTGTCCATAGTTCTTCAGGCACTCTATCAGATCTAGTCCCTTGAATCTATATGTCACATCCACCGTGTAATTATAAGGGATTTGACTTAGGTCAGATGACTTAGGTCATACCTGAATGGAATAGTGGTTTTCCCTACTTTCTTTAAAAATCTGAATTTTACAATAAGTTTTTGATCTGGATTTAATAAACAATATAATTTAGGACTAGGATTTGTGAGTTCAGACTAAGAAAATAAGGGTGAAATGTGACTCATAATTTGATCTAAAGGTAATATAGGTAAATACTGACACCTCACCCTCAGAAACATATTAATTTTAAAAAACAATTAGTCCTTTTAAATAATATATTGGAGTGTTCATAGCAAATAGAGAAAATTTTATATATATCATCAAATAACAAAATATACATATATTACCCATTATGAAAAGAGCTTGGCCTGCTGCAGTCCATGGGATCTCAAAGAGTCAGCCTCAACTCTGAGACTGAACAGCAGCAAAAACCCTTTTACTGTGGGTCAATACTGACTGTTAAAAAAAAAAAAAGAAAAAGAAAAAGTGTTTTACTTCTTACCTGAGTCTTATAGAGAAAAGAATTACTGGGAATACTCTTTCTTCTTTATTCTTCCAAGGAGAGAGGAACAAAACAGTTTTTACAGGTGCAAAGTACTTTATTTTATGTAACTAAGGATTCCAGATTTTCATAACAACACCACCATCTGCTGGAATTTAAGAATATCATTGCTGAAAGCTTTGGAAGCCCTGAGTTGCATTTTTACAACTATTGGACTAAAATGATTTTTACTGTATATTTTTAAACAGCACTGACTATTTCCAAAATGGAAGCAATTACTAATAGTTTCAATCCCCCATACCTAAGATACCTACACTGTATGTGAGAAAAAGGAAAGAATAGCTTTGGAACTTTCCTGGTGGCCAAATGTTAAGACTCCACTCTCCCAATTTCAGGGTCCCATGTTCAATTCCTGGTTAGGGAATTAGATCCTCCATGCCACAACTTAAGATCCTGGCACAGCCAAATAAAAAAAAAAAAGAATGACTTTAACTTATTCTCTCAGTTAACTTTTTGGACTTCCCTTTACATTTATAAATATACAAAATAACCCATTCAATCAAAAAATAGTCACCACTCACCACATGCTAAAACATATGCCACACAACAAGGAAATTTAGTTGAATAAGATATTGTTCTCCAGATTTTGGAAAAGGAAATGACAACCCATTCCAGTATTCTTGCCTAGAGAATCCTATAGTCGGAGTATCCTGGTGGGCTGCTGTCCACAGGGCCACACAGAGTTGGACACAACTGAAATGACTTAGCATGCATGCACACATTGGAGTACATGGTAACCCACTCCAGTATTCTTGCCTGGAGAATCCCAGGGACAGAGGAGCCTGGTGGGCTGCAGTCTGTGGGGTTGCACAGAGTTGGACATGACTAAAGTGACTTAGCAGCAGCAGCAGCAGCTCCAGATTTTAGTCTACTGGTAGACAGGGATCTATAAGCAAACATTGGTGTTACAACATGGGAAAAACCACCATCAGGGCACTGAGTCTAGAACAAGAAGCCTTACCTTCTGACAGACTAGGGTAACACCTGGATATATATATTGGGAGAAGGGTGCATAGCTCAAGTCTTGGAATTTGAGTTGGGATCAGACAGACAAGGCTAGGACAAGCCACCCATGTATTTTACATCTTACTTATTCCTCCACTTATTCAACAGGTGATTTTGAACATCATCAGAGCCAAGACTAGGAAAAAGACTTTAAAATATATAATTTCAAAACATATGGTACGTATGATGAAAAATGTGTACAGTAATGACATTCATTTCTTTATTCAGTTATAACCCAAGAAATGTCCAGGCACTGGGGATAAATGATATTATCCATGCCTTCAAAGAACAGGAGAAAGATTTCTAAATAGTCACATAAAATACAATGTGATGACTTCATCAGACTCTATACAGAAAGGGAAAAAAGATGAAATGTCTCTAATGTTTCCTATATGGGACTAATATCAATAATAGTACCTGCCTCAAAAGGTAACTATAAGGTTAAAGGAACTAATGAATGTCAAGTGCTTAGCCCAGTGCCTGGCTCAGCTGATCCTTGAAAAACATTGGCTATTTCTCCTTCCTTCCTCCTCTTCTAACTTTATTCAGCTCTTCAAAGCACTGGCCAATCAGAAAGAATACATAAACAAAAGCACAAGAATAGGACTTAATCCAGCATGCTAGCCTGCTGAGGTGGAGACGGAAATGGCAACCCACTCCAGTGTTCTTGCCTGGAGAACCCCAGGGACGGGGGAGTCTGCTGGGCTGCCGTCTATGGTGTCGCACAGAGTTGGACACGACTGAAGTGACTTAGCAGCAGCAGCAGCCTGCTGAGGAAACTGCCAGTGATCAGCTATCCATTCAGACAGCCCATGCTTGTCCTTCAGTCGGCAGATAACAAATGCCTATCTTGCTATTTTGTATCAACTCCAACCTCAGATGTTCAATGGACTGGTTAAAACTGTGCACAATGCAAAGAACCAAATCAGTGAGTGACCAATTTGCCTGGCTAGGAGGTTGCTAAGGAAGGCTTTGGGCTTCCTTGGTGGTTCAGTGGTGAAGAACCCACCTGCCAAGCAGAAGATCTGGGTTGAATCCCTGGGTTGGGAAGATCCTTTGGAGAAGGAAATGGTAATCCACTCCAGTATTCTTGTCTGCGAAAGGCGATGGACAGAGGCCCCTGGCAGGCCACAGTCCAGAGGCTCACAAAGACTCAGACACAACAGCAACTGAACAGCAACTTCTAGTCAGCAGTCACATTTCTATAAAATGAAGTGGGGGAATTAAACACAGGTTCCAATTTGTATTGTACATTTATAATAATAACTCCTTATAAATTTACATAATCCAGGGCCAAGAAGCTAAGAATAATTACATTCTAAGAAAAGATTACTTAAGACGTACCTTAGAAGAAAGGTTCAAACCAGTTGAGACAGAAAGTAAAAAGGCATTTAAAATGGAAACACAGGGTGTTTTTGTTTTCAACAAATGTGTGTCTGTCCCTCATGCCTTGAAGGAGCTTACATATCTCCTTCCATCTCACCAGCAATTTTTGGTCCCTTTTTCTTTTTTGACCCTCTGCTGAGTTGGATTTTCTGTCAGTTTGCAGCTAAGTGTGGAGTTGCCATTGTCAGGGTTCAGAGCCAGGAAGTGGGAAGGTGGAGGCTTCATTATGGTGTTGGCTAACTTGACCTCCGGGGAAGAGGAAGGCATGAATCACCCCTGGCTTTGAAATCAAACTTTATCATTCCAACGAGAGCAGTTAAAGGAAGTTTACCATTTTCTACCCCCTTTTCTTTACTGTGGAGCAGCAAATAGTAGAAGCATCTGAGGCAAAATTCAGACCAATAATAAATTAACCAGCCTCTTACTACAAAGAAAAGTAAGACAATGAATAGGAAATAAATGGCTGAAAAGGTTTCTTCAAGCAGCAGAAATCCAAGAAGGCAGAATGCATAAAAGAAGAACATAAAGAAGAGAGATACAAAGAAAATATGTGAGGCACCATGGAGATGCCTGTGAAACAGAGTCTTAAAAAAATTACAAAGACACCAAAGGAAGACTAGTGTTATGAAGGACTTTGGAAAGCGGGGGGAAGTGGGGGAACCAAATCAAAAAGGAAAGGAAAAGTATAAAAATTTAAAGAAATAAAAGGAACATTCAAAGATACTGAGCTCTCGCATGAGGCCACCACTGCACCAGAAAGCCCTATCTTTTTGCCAAGACTTTGAAAATAGAAAATAGCTTAAAATGTGTTGTCATTAGGCATCAGATTAAAGTTCCAGAAGCCTTCAGATACACATGCTTTTAAATATCAAGATAAATTATGCATCTATGACACAGATCGGGATGGCTTGGCCTCCAAGTAATCAATAATTAAAAAACTATGAGCATGAACCTAATCTAAACAGGAGTTTCAAAGTTGTATTCTGAAAGGAATCTTACCATCAACAAGAAAGATATGCCCAGCAAACTATTTCCCTGCTCTCATAGGAAAAAGGAGTAGTAGCTTTAGCACTTGTGAATAAAATGCTGGGGTATTTCAGCTGAACATTTTGTGCTAAATTGTCAGATGAATTATTCATAGATTTTTGAAACTTTGTCTTTTTTTTTTTAATTGTAAAATTTCCATCAAGACTCTGGAACCATCCACTACATGACATCTCATAGATGATTTCCATTTCTTGGAACCATGCCAGTGTGAATGTTGAGCAAGCCTGTTGAAGAAAGGAGCAAGAGATTTTTAAAGCCGAGCAATATGTAGGATATGGCTAGACATTTTTTCTAATATGTGGATGTGTCAACATAAAGAAAAGATGGTGACACTAGTAGTGATTTAGCAGTTCCTCTTTCTACTCAAAATATTTTCCTCTAGACTTAAACAGAGTTAAGCTATTGCCAAATGATGTGCAAGACAATTGCCACGGTTATATGAGATGTTGTATAGACTTTAAATCTGACACTTGAAATTGCTTCTAATTGAAGAGCTGCAAACTGTAGTCTAAATAAAATATGCACAGTCAAACACTTTTCTTGGAAGGCTAACAAATGGAAGATACTTTTTTTCCCCTCAAATTAACCTCTGCTATCTTCTGGGATAACATCATTCAAACTTAATTGTAGGCTACATATTTTAGCCAATAAGTAGGTATCTTATTTTTAAGAAATGCCTTCAACTCTCTAAATCATGTTACAGTCAGAAGCATTATTTTAAAACCACAGGCATAGACTAATAGGGATATTGTAAATTGGCCTTACAAAATATTTGTTAAATATGCAAATTAAACGAGTCTCTCTACCATCACTTTCCCAAGCATAAATCTCTCAGCTTAACTGCCTAAGTGCAGGTATGGTAATTTTCTCTATGTCTCAATTTCCAGCAGTTAAATTTCCATTTAACTAGGGCATTTTAGCTGCTCAATATCATACTGATGCAATTGCATTACAGAAATTATGTACTAAGGATGCAGTGATTAAAATTGATATTTGACTTAATTACAGAGTACAGTACATGTATATTTGAATGTAACTTAATGGAAAACAAGATGCTTTATTTGTAGCTTTTATCGTTGCAGGAAACTTGTTTGTTAGTAGCTGTTGAGCCAAGTCTCAAGCAACTGACTCTCTTCAGGAGGAATACAGAAGAATGTGCATAAATATGAAGTTAATGATGTAGTTATCCAGCTAAATACATGAAATATTTAATATATTCCCTTCTAAATAGGGAATTCCCTTTTGCAGTGTATCATCTTAATTCTATTATACATAACTAAAGTAAACACATTCAGTTAGCTGACAAATTTTCATGGCACTGCACATCAAAGAGCAAATATATTATGTGAAATATGTCAGCATTTTGACTAGCAAAGAAATAAGTAGAAAAGTCATGACTACAAAAATACATGAAATATTTAATATATTCCCTTCTAAATAGGGAATTCCCTTTTGCAGTGTATCATCTTAATTCTATTATACATAACTAAAGTAAACACATTCAGTTAGCTGACAAATTTTCATGGCACTGCACATCAAAGAGCAAATATATTATGTGAAATATGTCAGCATTTTGACTAGCAAAGAAATAAGTAGAAAAGTCATGACTACAAGAAGGAAAAGCATATTCTCCTAATTACATGGAATTCAATTGACAAATAACATCTAGAAATCATTCTTTCTTCAATAAAAAATGATCTGGTTCTAGAAATGCAATAATTCTGGTTAACTGTTTCAAATAGATACTTCTAAAAATTCATTGTTTTTAATAACTGCCACTGTTAACTGTAACTGGGTTTACACTATCAAGTTCTGTTTTTCATTATATATATATATATATATGTATGTATGTATGTATGTGTGTGTGTACACATTCAAATTATGCTAATGTTTGGAGTGCAGTGCAATAATAAATTTTAAATAAATTTATATAGAGATTTATTTACATATGCCATAAACATCTGATTCCGACTGATAATATAACTCTTGCAATTTTGAAAGAACTGAACCAGCTTCAACATAGGGAGAAGCATGAAAACAGAAACAAGAAGAGGCAACTTCATTCAGCAGGAGTTGTGATTCAAATAAAATTTTACTCTGCAAAAATATTCAATGCCTCTCTTCCGTAAGTCACTTAGCCAGCAGCCTCAACTATAAGAATATATCTGAGAAAGAGTTTGAAGAATCTAAATAGATGTTACAAAGTAATCACTTGCTAACCACATATTTACGCTTGTTTTATACACAAATAAGTTTAGTCACCCAGTCCATCAGACTCAGTACATTAGAAGAGGCAAATACAAAAGAGTGAAAAAGGGGGTATGAGAGGTATGGACATGGGTTCAGCATCAAGAAAATGTAGCAATAGGCTTGACACTGAGGGGGAAAAATAGAGAAACTGGGAGGAAAAAAAAACTCAAAAAGTTCTGCCACTTTCAAACTCTGGGGCTCTGAACATGCACTCACATCTCTGGGCCTCGGTATCTTCATTTTATCCCATAGATACCTCACGTTACTTCATAGTGTTACTGAAGATTAAGTGTACTAATACATGTAAAGCACTTGGAACCATGCCCAGAACATGTTGAAAACTCAGTGAGTGTTAGTTATAAAAAGCCTAAGAGTCTAAGATTACTTGAAATAGACGCAAGTAGTCATCTGGACCAGTAGTCCAAAGGGATGGAATGCTGACTCTCTCTTTTTTATAATTGGAGCATAAGTTGAAGCTCCAATACTTTGGCCACCTGATGCAAAGAACTGACTCATTGGAAAAGACCCTGATGCTGGGAAAGATTGAAGGCAGGAGGAGAAGGGGATGCCAGAGGATGAGATGGTTGGATGGCATCACCAACTCAATGAACACGAACTTGAACAAGCTCCAGGAGTTAGTGATGGACAGGGAAGACTGGCGTGCTGCAGTCCACGGGGTCACAAAGAGTCGGACATGACTGAGAGACTGAACTGAACTGAACTGAATAATTGATTTACAATGTTGTCTAGTTTCAGCTGTACAGCAAAGTGAATCAGTTATACGTATATATATATCCACTCTATCCACTCTTTTTTAGATTCTTTTTCCTTATAGGCTATTACAGAGCACTGAGTAGAGTTTCCTGTACTACACAGGTTAGACTGCTGATCTTTCCATTGCTTCATGTGATTACCTCATGCCACTGTCACTTTTGGAAATTGCAAAACTCTTGCAAAAGAAGGAATGAGAGTGTGTGATATTGTGATTTATGAAAAAAAATACATATTTGGTCTTTGTTTGTGATAGAACTCCTAAAACCCTTGGGATTCCCTAAGTGTTGAGAGCTATAAAGTGTCTTTCTCATGTTAATGAGTCAACTTTGAAACTCCATTTAGGAAGCTGCTTGCCAGGAAAGCTAATCACTGATTAGAAGATAGTTGGAACTTCAAGTTCTGCCACTCTGACCCACTGGGGAAAGCAGAGGGATTGGGGGTTCAGTTAATTGTCAATGGCTGATGATTTAAACAATCATGTCTGTATAATGAAGCGTCCATTAGTTCAGTTCAGTACAGTTGCTCAGTCGAGTTCGACTCTTTGCGACCCCAGGAATCACAGCACGCCAGGCCTCCTTGTCCATCACCAACTCCCAGAGTTCACTCAGACTCACGTCCATCGAGTCCATGATGCTATCCAGCCATCCAGCCATCTCATCCTCTGTCGTCCCCTTTTCCTCCTGCCCCCAATCCCTCCCAGCATCAGAGTCTTTTCCAATGAGTCAAATCTTCGCATGAGGTGGACAAAGTACTGGAGTTTCAGCTGTAGCACCATTTCTTCCAAAGAACACCCAGGACTGATCTCCTTCAGAATGGACTGGTTGGATCTCCTTGCAGTCCACGGGACTCTCAAGAGCTTTCTCCAACACCACAGTTCAAGAGCATTAATTCTTTGGTGCTCAGCTTTCTTCACAGTACAGCTCTCACATCCATACATGAACACTGGAAAAACTATAGCCTTGACTAGACGGACCTTTGTTGGCAAAGTAATGTCTCTGCTTTTGAATATACTATCTAGGTTGGTCACAACTTTCCTTCCAAAGAGTAAGTGTCTTTTAATTTCATGGCTGCAGTCACCATCTGCAGTGATTTTGAAGCCCCCCCAAAATAAAGTCTGACACTGTTTCCACTGTTTCCCCATCTATTTCCCATGAAGTGATGGGACCAGATGCCATGATCTTCATTTTCTGAATGTTGAGCTTTAAGCCAACTTTTTCACTGTCCTCTTTCACTTTCATAAAAGCCCCCAAAACAAGATTCAGAGAGCTTCTGATAAATGTTGGAGATATAGAGAGAATGGAGAGGACTTGGAAGCTCCATATCCTTTCTTCAAACCTTGCCTATGTATCTTTTCCATCTGGCTGTTCCTGAGTTACATCCTTATATAATAAACCAGTAATCTAGTACACAGAATGTTGCTCTGAGTTCTATGAGCTGCTCGGGCAAATTAACCAAACCTGAGGAGTGGTCACAGGAACCTTTGGTTAATAGCCAGTAAGTCAGAAGTTCAAGAAATAACCTGGACCTCTGTCATGTATGTATGTCATGGGGGAAGGAGAGTCTTGTAGGACTGAGTACTCAGCCTGCAGAATCTGACACTATCTCAGGTCAGATGGTATCAGAACTGAGTTAAATTGAGGATACCCAGCTGTTGTCTGAGAACTGCTTGGTGGTATGGTGAATAAAAGAACAACAAACCCACATAGGAAATTGATCCCAGAGGATCTTTAAACTGCCTGCGCTAATTGATCATTGTGTTCATATTGATCAAGTAAAGCTCAAAACCAAGAGACAATACAAGACATATTTTTTCAAATAAAGTGATTTTAAAGCTTTTTAAAGCTTCCCTGGTGGCTCAGAGGTTAAAGCGTCTGCCTCCAATGTGGGAGACCCAGGTTTGATACCTGGGTCGGGAAAATCCCCTGGAGAAGGAAATGGCAATCCACTCCAGTATTCTTTCCTGGAGAATCCCATAGGTGGAGAAGCCTATTAGGTTACAGTCCATGGGTTTGCAAAGAGTCAGACATGACTGAGCAACTTCACCTTCACCTTCACCTTCAAAGCTTTTTTTAAATTAAGGTATAGTTCATGTACAATATCACATTTGCAAGGAGTATAACATCATGATTCAAAAATTTTATGGATTATACTCCATTTAAAGTAATTATACAATATTGGTTCCATCCCCTGTGTTGTACAGTATATCTGTGTGTGTGTGTGAGTGCGTGTGTGTGCATGCATACACGCCCACTCAGGCATGTTTGACTTTCTGTGACCCCATAGACATTAGTCCATCCCCAAGAAGAAGAAATGCAAAAAGGCAAAATGGTTGTCTCAGGAGGCATTACAAATATCTGAGAAAAGAAGAGAAGCGAAACACAAAGGAGATAAGGAAAGATATACCCATCTGAATGCAGAGTTCCAGAGAATAGCAAGGAGAGCTAAGAAAACCTTCCTAAGTGATCAATGCAAAGAAATAGAGGAAAACAATAGAATGGGAAAGACTTGAAGTCTCTTCAAGAAAATTAGAGATACCAAGAAAATATTTCATACAAAAATGGGCACAATAAAGGACAGAAACAGTATGGACTTAACAGAAGCATAAGATATTAAGAAGAGGTAGCAAGAAAACAGAAGAAGAACTATACAAAAAAGATGTTAATGACCCAGATAACCATTATAGTGTGATCATTCACCTAGAGCCAGACATCCTGGAGAGTGAAGTCAAGTGGTCTTTAGGAAGCATCACTAGGAACAAAGCTAGTGGAGGTGATGAAATTCCAGTTTAGCGATTTCAAATCCTGAAAAATGATGCTGTGAAAGTGATGCACTCAATATGCCAGCAGATATGGAAAGCTCAGCAGTGCCCACAGGATTGGAAAAGGTCAGTATTCATTCCAATTCCAAAGAAAGGCAATGCCAAAGAATGTTCAAACTACCACACAATTGTATTCATCTCACACTCTAGAAAAGTAATGCTCAAAATTCTCCAAGCCAGGCTTCAACTGTATGTGAACCAAGAACTTCCAGATTTTTAAGCTGCATTTAGAAAAGGCAAAGGAAGCAGAGACCAAATGGCCAACATTGGCCTTTGGATCATAGAAAGAGCAAGAGAATTCCAGAAAAACATGTGCTTCACTGACTACACTAAAGCCTCTGACTTTGTGGATCACAAGAAACTGATAAATTCTTCAAGAGATGGGAATACCAGACCACCTGACCTGCCTTCTGAGAAATCTGTGTATAGGTCAAGAATCAAGTTACAACCAGACATGGAACAATATGCTAGTTCCAAACTGGGAAAGAAATATGTCAAGGCAATATATTGTCACCTTGCTTATTTAACTTATATGCAGAGTACATCATGAGAAATGCCAACAAACTGGATGATGCACAAGCTGGAATCAAAATTGCTGGGAGAAATATCAATCACCTCAGATATGCAGATGACACCACCCTTATGGCAGAAAGTGAAGAGGAACTAAAGAGCTTCTTGATGAAAATGAAAGAGGACAGTGAAAAAGCTGGCTTAAAACTCAACACTCAGTAAACTAAAACCATGGCATCTGGTTCTATCATTTCATGGGAAATAGATGAGGAAACAATAGAAATTGTGAGAGACTTTATTTTGGGGGGCTCCAAAATCACTGCAGATGGTGATTGCAGCCATAAAATTAAAAGACACTTGCTTCTTGGAAGAAAAGCTATGAACTACCTAGACAGCACGTTAAAAAGCAGAGGTGTTACTTTACCTACAAAGATCTGTACAGTCAAAGCTATGGTTTTTCCTGTAGTCCTGTATGGATGTGAGAGTTGGGCCACAAAGAAGACCGAGCAGTGAAAATTGATGCTTTTCAACTGTGGTATCGGAGAAGACTCGAGCACCCCTTGGACTGCAAGGAGATCAACCCAGTCAATGCTAAAAGAAATCAGTCCTGAATATTCACTGGAAGGGCTGAAGATGAAGTGAAGTCCAATACTCTGGCCACCTGATGCAAAGAGCTGACTCATTGGAAAAGACCCTGATGCTGGCAAAGATTGAAGGAAGTGGGGGAAGGGGACAACAGAGGACGGGATGATTGGATGGCATCACCAACTCAATGGACATGAGTTTGAGCAAACTTTGGGAGACAGTGATAGACAGGGAAGCCTGGCGTGCTGCAGTCATGGGGTCACAAAGAGTCAGACATGACTGAGTGAACAACAACTGCATCTTTAAACATATTTTTAGGCTATTTGAAATATATACCTCTAGTATATGCAAAGTGTGTGTTTTTTTTTATTAAGTACAAACAAGTAGCACACATTTTAGATCTGCCCTTTTTCCCAGCATATCTTATTATAGTACATTACAACCTAACTTTCAGCTGCTTGATAGCTTTCACTGACTTCTGGGAACTCATATACTCACATGTCAATCAGGCCAGATGTTTTTGGATTTAATTCCAAGAATGTTCCTAGAAACACCCCTTAATTTATGATTGATGGGACTTGTTGTATGAACACCCACAGTTTTCTTGCCCACTGGGTGTAGTAACTCAAGAGTCCTTTGTTGCTCATTGGATATCAGAGTCCTCCAATGTGATTAAGCTGTAGTGGCTCCCATGGTGGTAACTGAGTTGGTAATAAATACTACTTATTGCCCTTCTTCCCCACTCTTATTTTCCTTGTCCCTGTTTGTGGTTTTCTGGGGTCAACATCAAAATAGACTATTCACACTGCCTTGCTACAAAATCTCATTATAGCAAAATCCAAACTATTCTGTTCCAGAAGGGGTTCAAGGAAGCAGATTCTTAGAATGGAAATTTGGCATTAAATACTTACCAGCCACATGGCATAAAGGAACATATTGTTGGTAATAAAGAATAGTGTTAAACCCTGGCATATTAAAACGTCACAATTACTAAATAATTGTGACAATTACTAAACCTCTCATGTGTAGTGAATTAAGATTGAGTACAGGAGAAAGGAGGTACATTGGTTTGTGCAATATCTTTAGCATTTTAAGTCAGATGGGGCAAAGTGATAAGCTACAATGGAGACGATTAGTTGTTGTTAAGTGCCATCAGAGTCTTGAAAGAAATTAACAAGTTTAGATCAGTCAGTTAATTCAGGGTATCACATCTCTATAGCTGTAACCAGACTGTTCTTAAGATTAGTGATTGTAACAGCAACAAAGTTTCAAACTAAGGTGAATTCCAGTATGCCATCTGCCTATGTAAAGTCAGAAAGCAAGTAAGTAGGACTGGGATCCTGTGACCTGAGGTTGGGTTGTTGCTGAATGATTTTTGAGGTGGACCCTGTAACTCAGTAAAAGAACAAACAAACAAACAAAAATGTTTTAGCAGCCAGAGAAATTCCTCTTGCTAGAGAAAAATAGCTTTCCCTCCCCTCAAAATCATGCAAAGCCTATACCTGAGGTGGATGTGCTGCAAAATGATGCTGTGAAGAGCCGGTGAGGAACTGAGGGCTGCCACCAGTCATGTGAGTGAAATTGAAAGTGGCTCAACTGATCCCAGTTGAGCCCCTGGATTTCTGAATCTCTGGCCAATATCCTATGTGAAACATCATGAGACATAATGAATTGGAACTACCCACCTAAGTTGTTCCCAGATTCAGATTCCTGACTCACAGTAACTGTGAGATAATAAATGTTTATTGTTTTAAGCCACCAGTTTATTGAGTAAGTTGTTACATAACAATAGACACCTAATATAGGTGAGCAAAATGCTACAATAGGAATATCATGATCAATTGCTCAGTTTCCAGACCTGAGCCAGTTTTCTGACCCAGGGCCCATCATTTGAAGAGAGGGTCAGTTCTCTATGTAAGACACAGCAAGGCTCCTCAATTCTGGAAAGATATTTATGGACAAGTACCAAAGTAACTGAACATTGAGGAAAGGGAAATATCTAGATTTTTAAACAGCTGTTGAATACAAGTTCTGAACTGACGCCAGTGGATCCAAAATGCTATCATGGCAACCTTGTTAGAATGAGGAAGTAGAAAGGACTAGTGATAAAGACACAATTCTGTTTCATAACGCACCCAATATGAGTCTGTGACATTATGCTATGTCCATGTCCTCATTACCTGGGTACCTAATTGAGACAGATAGACTTAGTAGTTAGGAAAAAAAAAAAAAAAAAACACCTCTCTGGCATTGTTTTTGTCACCTGTGGAGTAAGAACCATAATTATAGGAAAGGTCAACTGTGTCTCACCCGAAACCAAAGAAGTGTATCGAAAGCAATCATAATTTCACGCTGAGTAGAATGACAGAGATAAGTACCAACCTCAGTGACTTTAAGGCTGCCGTGATAGTGATCGTAATCATATTTCCATTTAATGAGCCCATGTAGAGTCCGTGAAAACAATCTGACTCAATTATTTTAAGGCAGATGGTAGTGGACTATTGCAAACTTAACCTAGTGGTAGCCCCACTTAAACTGCTGAGTTCAGTTCTTCACTGGACAAATCACATACTCTTGTCACTGGGCTTGTATCTGTCCATCCTCTACACACATGTTTTTTGGTCCCCAGGGAAAAAATTCTATTTTAGAAGCAGTTCACACTCATATCCAACGGACAGCAGTACATATTTTCAGCCTAGTCACTGAACTATGTTAGTGTTTCTCATCTCAATATAGTCTGAAATGATCTTGATCATCTGAACATTTCATAGACTATCACACTGGTCCAGTATATTTCTGACATCAAATTAATCAGATCTGGTGACCAGGAAGTTGTAAGTTATCTGAATGTGTGTCAGAATATGGGAGAATATCCACTAAAGACTCAAGGGCCTGCTCTTTTGAATAAAGTTTTATGAATCAAGTGATATGGGTCATGCTGAGATATATCCTGAAAGACAAAGGGTAACTTACACTTTGCATCTATCACTAATAAATAAATATAGTATTTGGTAGGTCCCTTTAGATTTAAAGATAACACATAACACTTTGGTTATATTGTTAGAAATATTTGGTTATAATGCTCCAACTATTGACTGAGTGACTAAGAATATTGCTAGTTTTGAGTGAGGTTGAGAGCCAAGGAAGTGTTCTGTAGCAGGTTTAGGTTGCCTTGCTGCTTGGATTATATGACCTGGCATGTCCCATACTGTATAGTACATAAGGACACTATGTGGAATCTGTTAAACCTCAATGCAAGAGTTATAACATCCCTCTTCCACACATTTGGCCACCATCCTAGCTTGAACATCTGGAAGTTCTCTGTTTTTGAAGCCTGGCTTGGAGAATTCTGAGCATTACATGCTAGTGTGTGAAATGAGTACAGTTGTGCAGTAGTCTGAACAGTCTTTGGTATTGCCCTCTTTGGTATTGGAATGAAACTGACCTTTTCCAGTCCTGTGGCCACTGTTGAGCTTTCCAAATTTGCTGGCATGTTGAGTGCAGCACTTTCACAGCATCATCTTTCAGGATTTGAAATAGCTCAGCTGGAACTCCATCACCTCCACTAGCTTTGTTCCTAGTCATGCCTCCTAAGGCCCACTTGACTTCACACTCTAGATGTCTGCATTAAAGATGCAGATGTGTATGTAATTAGATATTGATCTGTTTACTTTTGTTCAGATGCATTTTGCTTTTTTTAAATATAAATGTTTAAAATCTCTGTGCTACTAACTGAAGAAAGTTTATAGCTTTTTTTCCGGCCGAAACCGCCATCTTCCAGTGATTCGCCAAGATGACCAGCACAAAGGGAAAGAGGCGGGGCACCCGCTACAGGCTCTCCAGGCCTTTCAGAAAACACGGAGTTGTTCCTTTGACCATATACATGCGAATCTGCAGGAAGGATGATATTGTAGATATCGAGGGAATGGGTACTGTTCAAAAAGGAATGCCTCACAAACGTTACCATGGAAAAACTGGGAGGGTCTACAGTGTTACCCAGCATGCCGTTGGCATCATTGTAAACAAACAAGGGCAAGATTCTTGCCAAGAGAATTAATGTGAGTATCGAGCATATTAAGCACTCTAAGAGCCGAGATAGCTTCCTGAAACGTGTGAAAGAAAATGATCAGAAAAGGAAGGAAGCCAAAGAGAAAGGGACTTGGGTTCAGGTGAAGTGCCAGCCTGCTCCACCCAGAGAAGCACACTTTGTGAGGACCGATGGAAAGGAACCCGAACTGCTGGAGCCCATCCCCTATGAATTCATGGCCTGATAGGTGTAAAAATAAAGACCTGGACTGTACAAATGTTTCTCTTAATTGAGTAGAGGTATTGTGTCCAAGTTCAGTGGGTAATGTCTTTTCAAATTTAGTGTTTTTTCTTCCTGAAAGGTGTAAGATAGTTTGTTGTTTGGTATGCTCCATTTTTAAATAAACTGCCAGATATTAAAAAAAAGAAAGTTTATAAATCAATGATGTTACAAAATTATGGTCATAGCAATAGTGTATGTTGTATGGCACAAGAAAATATATTGTTTTGTAATAACTTTAAAAGGGATATAATCTATAAAATATTGAATCATATGTACTATACCTGAAACTAATTAAATATTATAAATAAATTATACTTCAATTTAAAATATACAAAATTGTCATAAAAAGGCAACCACACTCGGTAGGAATATACGTTTTAAAAAACATGCTTATCGAAATAGGAAAATACACCTTCTTTTCAATGCACACAGAATAATCACTAAAGTAAATTATTCTGAGTCAGAAAGCAAACTTTACTGAAATCTTCAACAAATTTCAATGGATTGAAATTATATACAACATATTCTGTGACTATAGTAGAGTTAAATTAACAAATTAACATAAAAGAGAACTAAAATGTTACTAAAATGTTTGGGAAATAAGCAAGACACATTTAATTTTGAATTAAGAAATAAATTGCACTGAGTAATTCAAAATAAGCAATGAAAATACTGCTAATTAAAATGTGTGGAAAGCAGCCAAAGCAGTAGTTATAGGGAAATACACGGCTGTAAAATGCACCTATTCACATTGAAAAAGACCTTCAAGCTGTACATTTGAGATACCTGCAGTTTAGTGTATGCTTATTAAATTTCAATTTTAAAAGTTTTTAAAAACTGGATATTATCTGATTTAATGAATTTACCCTAAATATACAAAGCAATGATAACAAGCAAGATACATTTAATTTTGAATTAAGAAATAAATTGCACTGAGTAATTCAAAATAAGCAATGAAAATACTGCTAATTAAAATGTGTGGAAAGCAGCCAAAGCAGTAGTTATAGGGAAATACACGGCTGTAAAATGCACCTATTCACATTGAAAAAGACCTTCAAGCTGTACATTTGAGATACCTGCAGTTTAGTGTATGCTTATTAAATTTCAATTTTAAAAGTTTTTAAAAACTGGATATTATCTGATTTAATGAATTTACCCTAAATATACAAAGCAATGATAACATTCAACTATGCTCCTGCGCCTGTCACATCAGGCATGTCCAACTCTGTGTGACCCCATAGACGGTGGCCCACCAGGCTCCAGTCCCTGGGATTTTCCAGGCAAGCATACTGTAGTGGGTTGCCATTTCCTTCTCCAGTGCAGGAAAGTGAAAAGCAAAAGTGAATTTGCTCAGTCGTGTCCGACTCTTCAAGACCCCATGGACTGTAACCTACCAGGCTCCTCCATCCATGGGATTTCCCAGGCAAGAGAACCGGAGTGGGTTGCTATTGCCTTCTCTGATTCAACTATAGTTGACCCTTGAACAATGAGGGGAATAGGACAATCAATCCTCTAGCAGTTGAAAATCTGCATAAAACTTTACAGTCAGCCCTCCATGTCTGTGGTTCCACATCTGTGGATTTAACCAACCTCAGATCATGTAGTGCTATAGTACATATTTACTGAAAAAAAATCATATATAAGCAGACTCATTCAATTAAAATGCATGCTGTTCAAGAGTCAATTATATATCTAATTTTTGATAAAGATGTATCCAACTAAAATAATTTTTATTATGCTTTCAAGCAAAAGTTGCCATTATAAACTGAAAAGTTTCAGGTAGTCAATGGAGTGTTTTACTCATGTCAAATGCACTATTTCTAGGACAACGCTGGAAAAAGATCCCCTTCAACTATAGTTGCCCTCCAATTTATAATTCCAAATTTGAAAGAAAGAAGGTGAAAGTGAAAGTTGCTCAGTCATGCCTGACTCTTTGTGACCTCATGGACTATACAGTCCATGGACTTCTTCAGGCCAGAATACTGGAGTGAGTAGTCTTTCCCTTCTCCAGGAGATCTTCCCAACCCAGGGATCAAACCCAGGCTTTCCTCATTGCAGGCAGATTCTTTACAAACAGCCACAAAGGAAGCCCAAGAATACTGGAGTGGGTAGCCTATCCCTTCTCCAGTGAATCTTCCAACGCAGGAATTGAACCAGGGCTTCCTGCATTGTGGGCAGATTCTTTACCAACTGAGCTACGAGGGAAGCTGCACTGAGCTATCAGGGAAGCCACAATTTTATTTCCCCAAAATTCTGCACAGAGTATCTGTCCTTCCCTGCCTCCTTCCATCACTGGTTATTTGATAGATTCTCAAGACTTTGAAGTTTACCTTAATACTGTGTATATGGCATCACAATGACAAATATAATAATGCAACACACACATAGTTAACTCACAAAATTATTTGTTTATTGAAAACAATCTATATTTATTAGTCCATTCCAGAGTCAAATCTAATTTGGTTTAAATGCTTCTTATTAGTCCTTCTTAAATGCTTGACATTTCAGCTGTTGCTTAACCTAAAATTTAATTTATCTGCCCTTTCTTTCCTTAAGTAAGAAGAAATATCTCCAAACTATATATAATTTGAATATGATCCTTTGATTTTATCTTTTACTGAAACGTACAAACCAAGATACTTCTTCCTCCTTCATCCATTAACACCTATTTCTTGTTCTTCCTGTTTTCCATCAAAGTGTAAAGACAATTTATCTAATGGCACTTGTCTGTGTACACAGGAATATTAGAACATGAACAAAGAAACATAACTATCAAGAACAAATTATATAAGTAAATCACCATGTTCACTCATGTTTAGCACCATCTGGAACACAAAAGAGAACAATTTCTTAACTTCAAACTTGAGTTGCCATTCATAGTTGTGAGGGAAATCTAATATCTGAAATATATCACAGAACATTTTGTGAAAATGAAAGCAAAAGTCCACTTTGTAAAAGATAACCACGGCTTAAAATACTAGTCATTTGTAAATTGAAAAATTCTCCATCATGGGGCTCTCGAGTTTCTATTCAGTGTACCCTGAATTATGTGAATGGTTTATACACAGACCACCATTAACCACTTCTGCTCCAGCAAATGCATACTAACTGGTGTCAGAGAAAAAACAGTTCCCAACTTGGAAAAGGTACCAACTAAATATAAAAAATAAACATTATCTCTTGAATATAGTCACATTATACCCAATACAACATCCAAAATGAAAAACAAATTGGAAATTTTCTATGCTGTTGTAACACATTACTGATTTGGATTTTTTTTTCTTTCTAAAAAGTTTCATCAGTTGTTCTATTATTAAAGAAATAAATTCCCATTATAAGCAACCTAAATAATACAGAAAAGCTGACAAACCAACCATATATACTTCCATCATCTAGAAATAGCTGCTATTATGTTAATTTTAAATGCTATTCCTTTCTATTCATTATAATGTGGTGTTGGACATGAGGTTTTTACTGCAATACTTATGATTGCATTGTTTATATCATCTTTATTATTTAGATTTTTCATGTTAGTATACAATATTTCATAAACTTCATCTATATGGCTTCATATATCATCACTATTAGCTATGCAAGCATTAAGTCCAACTCTTTGCGACCCCCTGGACTGTAGCCCACCAGGCTCCTCTGGCCATGGTATTTTCCAGGCAAGAATACTGAAGTGGGTAGCCATTCCCTTCTCCAAAGGACCTTGTTGACCAAGGGACTGAACTTGTGTCTCCTGAGTCTCCTGCTTTAGCTGGCAGATTCTTTAACACTGTGCAGATTCTTTACCACTTAAGCATTTCTCTATGTTTAAATTCTGAATTTGTTTCTACTGCCCTCTTTATGACTTAAAGCTTTTCTTATATTTCTAGTTTTTTTTCCTTTTGATTATCCACTCTGCTCCCAAAATTTTAATCATTGCTACTTTGGTATTGAAATATAGTTAGGCGTCAATGTTTTGTTTTTGCATTTCACTAACAGGTGATAACTTCATTAGAAAATTACTTTGAAATGTTTTAAAGTTTGTATTTAATATTTTCTAATTTGGTAATGAAATGCAGTTAAATATCAGTGTTATTCCTCACATGGCTTGAGAAACTACCTCATATGAAGGTAAAGCATTGAGAAAAAGCCTAATCATTTAACAAACTTCTTCCATAAGACACAGGTTCAATGCCCCTTCTAGAATTTACCCAAAGTTCACTGACTGCCCTCTGTTAGACATATCAAAGAATCCAAATCTTTAAACTCCTTTTGCTTTTCAGCTCTTGAAAAAACTCACTAAAGAATGTATACAGTTTAAAGGAAAATACTCATGGTCTAGGTTCCCAGCTGCAAAAGCCAACAGAAATTATATCAGGAACTCCAGGTATTCTATTCTAGCAATGTTGAAATTCAAACACCATTATTTATATACTTATTTATAACAATTTTTTATTCATTTGCATTATACACAACTATTATTTAAAAAAAAAACATTTCTCAACACACAATTCAAAGCCATGTAAAGTTTCTATTGTCCCTAACTGGCATCCTGTAGAGAAGATAACTATCTTATTCCATGGCAAAGCAGTACAATAGGCAGTTGGTACAATAACTCATGTCTCAAAAGTAGTCTTTGAAATATTTCACATAATCTGTTTGTCTCCATATTGTGCACACACACACCTGTCTTCATTTGCTTAGCTGACAAAATAAAATCCTCCTCAAATGATAGCATACTTCCAAATGAGATAAAAATGGGTTAACTCTTCCTTTTATAATTGAAACTTGACATCCTTAAGTGCCTAAATGGAATTATAGAAGAAAAGAAATTTCCTCTGCTTATATACAGAAGAATATTTTACTGCAGTAATTAGTCATTTTGAATTGAAGAGCATTATGTGTGCAGTGTGGATGACCAGCATGCATTATAATCCTATTTCCTGTATAAACAGTGATTCAGAGTCTATGACAAGGAGGCAAAGTTTCTATAGTGTTACCCAAGTACAGAGCATCTTGTTCACAAAATATCCTCTGTCACTTGCCCTTCTTGCAGGGATCACAGCTCATCCTTATTTCATGAAAGCTTAGGGAATGTGCTGATATAATTTTCAGTCCACTGGCTGGAGTTTACCATTTTTAATTGCATCAGAGTACTTGGACTTAACATTTTTAAGATTTATTAATACCTTCTGCTTTCCTGGGCTTATTTGTCATACTTATTTGTACATTTTTCTATCTGCTCCATATTTTAAGAACCAGTTTGGCTTTGCATTAAAGTAAGTATCAGTTTCAATGACTGAACTTATGGCATGTAGGAGAAACAAAGATGAGGAGAAAAGAAGAACTGTGAATACAAATATTGCTTCATTCCTAAACTTTCTTTGAATGCTTCCTAACAGTGTGACTACCTCAGGGAAAGTGGTACACTGTTTTTTCTCCATGTTTTCTCTTTGGTCATTTGCTTTATTTCTGTTACGAGTATTTTACTTTTTATTATTGTTACCATTTTGAGCAATAAAAACAAGTACTAAAGCATCATACACAATGAATAGGCACATTTCACCAGTTTAGGAAATGAAAATTTCTGCTCTAGCCCATTTTTCACGTCCTTAATAAATAACCACTTCCCTGAATTTTCATTCTATTACTCCCTTATTTCTTCCAGAGCATTTTACCACTTTTGCCACATATACTTATTCCCTTCAATGGGATACTCTTTAATTTTTAGTAATACATAAAATTATGTTTTCACTTTTAATTTTCTGCATTACTTTTGACTGATTATTGTATTTCTGAGATTAATGCATGTTGCATTCAGCTATAATTCATTCATTCCACTGTTATACAGTATTCATTTATAGCTTCTGTTACTAATAGAAACATAGATTACTTTTTATATTTTGCTACTATACATAGAGATGCCATAAACCATGCATTTGTACGTGTCTCCTGGTACATACGTGCAAGTCTTTCCCTAATGTAGTGGTTCTCATATTTTAGCTTTTATCAGTCACCTACAGGGCTTGTTAAAACATGATTGCCACACTTCAGTCTCGGTGTTTCTCATTCAGTAGGTCTGAAATGGGATGTGTATTATGGTTCTCCAGTGAAAAAGAACCAACAGGGTACAAACATGGATATATATATATACATATATCTGTCTCTTATACACATCTCCTAAATAATACAGAAAAGCTGACAAACCAACCATATATACTTCCATCATCTAGAAATAGCTGCTATTATGTTAATTTTAAATGCTATTCCTTTCTATTCATTATAATGTGGTGTTGGACATGAGGTTTTTACTGCAATACTTATGATTGCATTGTTTATATCATCTTTATTATTTAGATTTTTCATGTTAGTATACAATATTTCATAAACTTCATCTATATGGCTTCATATATCATCACTATTAGCTATGCAAGCATTAAGTCCAACTCTTTGCGACCCCCTGGACTGTAGCCCACCAGGCTCCTCTGGCCATGGTATTTTCCAGGCAAGAATACTGAAGTGGGTAGCCATTCCCTTCTCCAAAGGACCTTGTTGACCAAGGGACTGAACAAGCTGGTATATAATTGACTTCAAGGCAGAAGGCTTGAGAAGTAGAAGAAGGGGTGAAGAATTCTAGGGAAGTCTTGAAGTTGGAAGACCCAAGAACCAGAAGCCTCCACATCTAAGAACAGAAGATGAATATCCCAGTTCAATAAGACTGTGAGAGAACTGCCCTTCCTCTGCCTTTCTGTGCTATTATAATTTGTATACTGCTTCAAATGTTCACCTTTTCCACCACATCCTCACAAATAACACTTTATCAACTATCTGGGCATTGATTAGCCTAGTTGAAACATAAAATTAATCATCACAGACCCTAAGATTTTGTATTTATGACAAGTTCCCAGGTGATGCGGATGCTGCAGGTTCAGGTACCAACTTTAAGAACAACTGCTGTAGAATATTATAGGCAGGAACAGAATTGCTGGGTCATGGGGAAACCGCAATTTCAAATATATTATATAATGCCATATTGTATTCCAACATGTTTCTACCAATATAGACTCCCACTTGCAGTGTGTATAAATGCTTTAAATTCTCTATATCTTTACCAATACCTGTTAGTTGTTAAGTTTTTAATTTTTGCTAAACAGGTGGGTATGATCTCTTTGTTTTAACTTTAATTTCCCTGATTAAACAAGTTAGATTATATTTTCATATGCTTATTAGCCATACATTCTTCCTCTTAGTTCTTTTTCTCCATTCCTCCAGTGTTTTTTATTTTTTCTTTATCTTGCCAGTTTATAGAATTTCTATGGTCTCCTTATGAAGACTTTTACACAGCTATCATGATAACTTCCAATTTTATCTTATAAAGTTCAGGAGAAAATTATTTCTACTTTATTCTCTTTGGCTAATGACTGAGTACATGGTTGCCTTGTGCAGACTTAATGATGATAATACAATTATTTATTAAAAACTTGTCCCTCCCAAGTATTCAGTTATCTGATGATGGCTCATTCACTCTATGGCTCTCTCCAGGCAAAGCTGCAGCTCGGACTCACATCCCTATGTTAACTTCTCCCGTACTCCTGCCCCACTTTTTCCCTCTCCTGCTTACACATCTGCCTCCCCACTCAACAGCCAGACTAAACTTTGCAAAGCACAAATCAGTTTATCTCCTCCCCCGTGTAAATTTCTCCAAAGTTTTCCCTTTATTACACTTAGAATAAAATCTATACTACTTACCATGGCAACAGACCTTCAGGATCCTATCCCATTCTCAGCTTTGCCACTCTCCACTTAAGTCATCAGTGTGGCAACTCTTGCATTGTTGCTATTTCTCAAAAACTCTACAAAAAATATCCTCTTTCAACAATGCCCTTTTCCCAGACAGTTCTCCAAAAGGCCAGCCAAACTATCCTATCTAAAGTAGATCCCTTGCCTCTTCTTCAAACTCATGCATTTTCTATCCTTAGTCCTGCTTTTCGTCTTCAGAGAATTCATCAAATCTTGACATTATTTTTGACATTGTAATTCTTAATCATCTATCAAGATCAAGGAGAAGCAATAATCAAAGAAGGAAAAAAAATCCTTAAAGAGACAGAATTGAAGCCTCAGATCGAGAAACTTTTTCAAATGATGGGCTAAAGTTTTCATTTTGTTTATTTGTTTTAAATTTTATTACCAGATTTGAAAATAAAGTCTTCACACATCCAAGCAGAAAAAGTAGCCCTTAAAAGAGTCTATTTCTTGTTGGAATTATCTTCCTTACATAAAAAACAAAATGCTAAGAAAGAAAAGAGTAATATATTAAGAGGCTGCCACCTACCTGAGGGAACGTTTGTGAGAAAAGAAAAAAAATAAAAACTGTAATAAAAGTGCTTGAGAATGGCAAAGAAGTGGTGTAAGAAATGATGGTGAATAATAAAATTAGTGAAACTTTACATGAGGTTAAGATTTCTTTGGCTCAGAGGTTAAAGCATCTGCCTCCAATGTGGGAGACCCAGGTTCGATTCCTGGGTTGGGAAGATCCCCTGGAGAAGGAAATGGTAACCCTCTCCAGGATTCTTGCCTGGAGAATCCCATGGACAGAGAAGCCCATGGACAGAGAAACCTGGTAAGCTACAGTCCATGGGGTCGCAAAGAGTCGGACACGACTGAGTGACTTCACTCACTCACTCACTCAAGATTTCTTTTGGAACTGTTAAAAAAATAATTCCCAAAATTCTGGAAAGAAACAAGACTCTAATAAAAATGACAAAGCTATTATATCTGAAAACACCTTGAGATGATGAAAGAAAAATGAATAAAACTGTCATCTGATCCAAAGGGAAGGACACTAGGCCAATTTGTTTTCAGAGCCATTGCTTTTCCTTACCCTAGTCTGCTTTATACTGCAGGAAGAATTACTACTGCACTTCTGGCTGGGGTTACCATATTAAAGACTATAAAGGAGGTTGGAAGGAGAGAGGAAAGGAAAAATCTCAGAAGTTTCTCCCCTACCTCTCTGTCCTGATTGGCAATTTCATAGCAATTGCATCCCCTTCAGAGCTCCGATTTCTGCCAGACAAGTCCATTATGGTACCAGTTTTGACAAGGTAACCTAGACAAAGGCAAAAACATGCTCTCTTTAATAAAAGAAAAGGCAACATACACTATCTCTCCAAATATAATTATGTAGATAAAAATACAATGACTCAAATATTATAATCTGAAAGTTATTTCTATAAATAGAAGAAAATTGATAATGTAAGGTACAAAAAAATCAATATTGTTGTAGATTGTTAGAATTTTATAGAAGCCCTCATTTCCCATTCTAAATAAGTCTTTCCCACAACAAAAACA
>SJYC01033688.1:0-12011 GCA_006408675.1 Madoqua kirkii | reverse complement strand
AGAAAAAAATATATTTAATTTTCTGAAATATATGCATTTTTTATATTAACCATCAAGAGTAGAAATGAAATCTAAATATTCTTAAAATTTGAGATTTGTTTTTCAGGTTTACCTTTAGCATAGTTTCTTAAAAGTGTGTTTTTATAATATATATCCCTCTTTGGTTAAAATCAAAATAATTATTTTAATCACATTTATGCTTTGAATGATCAAACTAAACTAATATTACTGGACTGCCTACCTGACCAAGGCAATTTCTGGTATATTTTTAAAATGATTTAAAATATAATATTATATTACAAAATGTGAGTGTAAAGTGAATCAGTCCATGCAAACTAATATATTTAAAATGGATAAAAAGGTCCTACTGTATAGCACAAAGAATTGCATCCAATCTCCTGGAATAAACTGTAATGGAAAAGATTATAAAAAAGAATGTGTGTGTGTGTGTGTGTGTGTGTGTGTGTGTGTGTGTAACTGAGTCACTTTAATGTTCAGCAGAAATTAACACAACATTGTAATTCAACTATACTTCAATTTTAAAAAGTCCAGCTCACAATGAGTTATTTCCAGTTCACTATTTTAATCAGAGTAAGTTAGTGAAAATTACTATGCACACGTGAAATTTAAAAATGGGTTAATAAAGGAAAAAATGTTTTACAGTCTGAGATACTGTGATATCTCATACATGAGATTTGATTCACATTGGATGTAATATTCTACATATTATATTAGAGCTACACCTTGAGTGATTTAGAGTGATTTCTTCATACAATGTATCACTTCAATATTGAGACAGAAAACAAAGCAAAAGATTCTTCCTCTTACTTCTTGCTTCCTCAGTGTAGAGTATATGAGTTCATGTCATTATATTGGTCATGCATTCATTTGTGCACTACTTACACAAAATTCCTTCCCTGATAGCTCAGTTGGCAAAGAATCCACCTGTAATGCAGAAGATCTGGGTTTGATCCTTCAGTTGGGAAAACTCCCTGGAGAAGGGAAAGGCTACCCACTCCAGTATTCTGGCCTAGAAAATTTCATGGACTTTACTGTCCATGGGTTTGAAAAGAGTTGGACACGACTGAGCGACTTTAGGCCTTTGACTGTGTGGATCACAATAAACTGTGGAAAATTCTGAAAGAGATGGGAATACCAGACCACCTGACCTGCCTCTTGAGAAATCTGTATGCAGATCAGGAAGCAACAGTTAGAACTGGACATGGAACAACAGCCTGGTTTCAAATAGGAAAAGAAGTATGTCAAGGCTGTATACTGTCACCCTGCTTATTTAACTTATTTGCAGAATATATCATGAGAAACGCTGGGCTAGAAGAAGCACAAGCTGGAAGAAATATCAATAACCTGAGATATGCAGATGACACCACTCTTATGGCAGAAAGTGAAGAGGAACTAAAAAGCCTCTTGATGAAAGTAAAAGTGGAAAGTGAAAAAGTAGGCTTAAAGCTCAATATTCAGAAAACGAAGATCATGGCATCCAGTCCCATCACTTCATGGGAAATAGATGGGGAAACAGTGGAAACAGTGGAAACAGTGTCAGACTTTATTTTGGGGGGCTCCAAAATCACTGCAGATGGTGATTGAAGCCATGAAATTAAAAGACGCTTACTCCTTGGAAGAAAAGTTATGACCAACCTAGATAGTATATTCAAAAGCAGAGACATTACTTTGCTGACTAAGGTCCATCTAGTCAAGGCTATGGATTTTCCTGTGGTCATGTATGGATGTGAGAGTTGAACTGTGAAGAAGGTCGAGTGCCAAAGAATTGATGCTTTTGAAGTGTGGTGTTGGAGAAGACTCTTGAGAGTCCCTTGGACTGCAAGGAGATCCAGCCAGTCCATTCTGAAGGAGATCAGCCCTGGGATTTCTTTGGAGGGAATGATGCTGAAGCTGAAACTCCAGTACTTTGGCCACCTCATGCAAAGTGTTGACTCATTGGAAAAGACTCTGATTCTGGGAGGGATTGGGGGCAGGAAGAAAAGGGGATGACAGAGGATGAGATATCTGGATGGCATCACTGACTTGATGGACCTGAGTCTGAGTGAATTCCAGGAGTTGGTGATGGACAGGGAGGCCTGGCATGTTGTGATTCATGGGGTTGCAAAGAGTCAGACATGACTGAGTGACTGAACTGAACTGAACTGAGCTTAGCAACTTTCACTTTCAGCATCCCACAAAATCAGCACCAATTACCAGAAACGTCCTGGGAAAAGAAACAACAGAGAAAATAGGCAAAACAAAATTGAAATGTATTTACTATTGCACATTTCAGATCATAGAGTTTCAGTGGATCTAGTGAGCTAGTGGTATATACATTCTCATTCATGGATAATCTCATAATAATTATAAAGTAATCTGCCTCTGTTAATTTATTTGACTAAACTGTAACTCAAAATCCCAGGTTTATACACATTTGTCAAATACTTCTCCATCTTCAATCACCACTAGCCCATTTAGAGGAACAGGTTGTGGGTATAAAGAGGAAGAAGAAGAGAATAGGAATGATAAGGAGAAAGAAAAAGAATGATTGTACTTTCTGTTGTGGCAATATGGTAGACTAAATAACCTGAAAATGCTCAAATGATAAAACATCTAGAAATCCTGGAGAAATAATAGTTAAACTATTATTGTTAACCATCTCATTTAAGAAATGGTTGATCAATAAGAAAGTAAAGGGAATCCTTAGAAGCTGAGATCAAGGAAGGAAGTAAACTCCAGAGAGGGGAGGGAAAAAAAAAAAAAAAAGACTTTGGGAAATATCCCAGGAAATAAGACTGATCTGAGCACAAAAGGGATGAAGCCTTCAGTCCAGGCAAGCAGAAGATTGAAATAAAATTCTCTCAAAAGCTAGAACCTTCCAAGAACTGGAGACTCAATGAAAACTATAATGAATAAGCAAACAAATAAGAAATCGACTTGAACAGAGAGATGAGAAGGAAGCTTGTCTCCCTCAGCCTACACTCCAGAGTCTGAAAAAGGCTCTGTTAAGAACTCATGAGGCTAGGCTAGTCAAATTCAGGTTTAGATAAAGAAATTGACAAGTTTGTGGAGAAAGCTACACAAGCACTGATTGATAAAGCAACAATAATAAGCTCTACTTTAAGGAGTAAAAACACAATTGAGACAAAATGCTGGAAAACAATAGCATATGATAAAAGAGAAAGATTCAGAGTTCAGTATCTCTTAAAACTTTAAAATTTTTTTAAAGAGGTTAGTAATATTAACTTTGGGTTTTAAGCATTTAGATTAAATTTTAGGTATAATTTTAAAGTGGAAAAGGAAATAACAAAAATATTCCAAGAGAAGGCAAAAAGTGAAGAGAAAAATGCATAGAAAAAAGCAAATTAAATAAAAGTTTCTAAAAGATGGTAGAAATAAATCCACATGTAAGTAAGCAAAATGAATACTATAGACAACACTAATTAAAGGGGATTATTGATAAGATTAAATTTACTAATAAAAAATAAAACCAGTTCTTTTCCAGTTATATGGCAGGTCCAACACTTTTTGAAAATAACTAAGATACAAGATCATAGATAGATAAATATTATAGCTAAATAGATCCTCAATTCTTTCTTAAAATCACTAAATTCTAACAATGAATTACCAGCTGAGAACTGCATAAGAAAGTAAACCTAACTCACTTTTGCTTTGAGGGCTTTTGCTCACCCAGGCATAATCAAGCCACACATTGGTGCCTTCATGGGAAAAGAGACCTAACGCAAAACCCAGAGCTTGCCTAGTGATAATAAATAATAAAATTAAACACATAGCACTTCCTAAATGGACTTCCCTGGTGGCTCAGTGGAAAAGAATCTGCCTGCCAGTGCAGGAGATGCAGGTTCAGTTCCTGGTCTGGAAAGATCCCCTTGAGAAGGAAATGGCAACCCACTCCAGTATTCTCGCCTGGGAAATTCCATGGACAGGGTAGCCTGGCAGGCTGCAGTCCATGGGATACAAAGTCAGACACAACTTAATGACTGAACAAATGAACTTCTTAAATATGAAGTACTGTTCTGAACACATTATATAATTTTTATAATCTTCACCAAAACCTAATGAGTTTTGCTATATTAATACCTCCACTTTACAGATGAGGAAACTATTGCATAGCCTCAGACAATACTCAAGTATTAATTATCCAGAATAAACCCCAAGTACTATGATTCCTTCTAATGTATTGTTCATCTCTGTTTCTTCTTTAGTTCTAGAACTTTGATAAACATTTCTTGCATCTTCTCTCTTCTTCTGAGATGGTGGATCATCTTCACGATCATTATTCTGAATTCCTTTTTTTTTTTTTTTGGAAGTGTCTCTATCTTCATTTCATTTAGCTGTTTTTCTGGGGATTTACCTTGTTCCTTCATCTGGGACATAATCCTACACCTTTTTACTTTGATTAATTTTCTGTGATTATAGTTTTCATTCTAGAATCTGTGGGATTGTAGTTCTTGCTTCTTCTGTTTGCCCTCTGGTGGATGAGGCTAAGAGGACTGTGCAGCTTCCTTGGGGAGAATATCCTTGAGAGTCTAAAATCACAAACCAACCAATGGTAACAAGGATATCTTGTTCCAAGATTTTAACAACTCTCATAAAAAAAAAAAAGTCCAAGAAAAATGATTAGCTCTGAGCCACAGATAACAAAGGCACAAGTGAACAAAGCACAATAAGTGAGAAAAAGTAGAAACAGCAGGCAACAGAAAGTGAAGATGCTGAAATTGCCAGATAAAAATTATAAACCAAGTTAGCAAATTTTGGCACCCAGGAATTCCCTGGAAGTCTAATGATTAAGACTCCATGTTTCCACTGCAGGGACCTGAGTTCAGTCTCTGGCTGGGGAACTAAGATCCCACAAGCTGTCATCACAGCACCCCTCCCCCCCAAAAAATTACATCAAATAAGAAACATAAATCTGAAAATTAAAATATGTTTATACAATAGCATAGAATGATATTGGTATCACCTCTGGATGGGGACCCAAAAGTATAAACCAGAGAGGAAATAACTGATGAATTTAATTTCATTAAAATTAAGAATTTGTGTTATTCAAAGGACACCATAAAGAGGGAATGGACAGCTTTTAGAGACAGTACAAGTAAGCATATGTGGGACTTGGAAATCAGTGGGATGTCGAGAGTGATATAGAGTTATGAACCAAAGATGCTAAGAATTCTGCCTTGGGTGACTGATAGTACCATAACTGAGAGAAGCAATAAAGCAGGAGAATACAATTTATGGCATAAAAGACTGGTTTCACCTTTGACAGGCTTAGGGGATATCCAGGGGAAGGACTCCCAGGAAAGGTGGAAACATAGTTCTGGAGTGAAGAATAGAAGTCTGGACTAATGACATATATCTGTAAAATGTTCAGTAATTGCTTCAAAGTCCCAGAGCAGTAATTTCGGATGTTAGAGAAGATGAAATTCTCTGGTGTAAAGTAAAAATGTCTGTCCTTCTAGTTCAGGGAAAATGTTCCACTCCGCTCACAGGGAAATGTCAGTACTTTAGGGTTTTATTGCTTGGGAAGTTTTGTTTCTCTATTTGTCTGGTTTAGGTTTTAGCAGACTCAATCACCATCGACCCATCCATCTCCCACAGGCAAACACACTGATATCGAATATTTAATGAAAAATGCTTGCCTGAAGCTACTCTACAACTTTGTTAAAATTTGACTGTTGCTTTATCTAATGTGATGGAAACCAGAAATAGCACTAGAGTATAACTGAGCCATTGACATATTGTATCTGTGCTGTGGAAACAAAATACAACTGATAACAACCCAACCAGTTTTAAGTTTCCAACCTCTCTAACAAATATTCCAATAATCTTCCTCACGGATCTTGGAACCCACAAAATCACATGTAATCGAAACAACTTTCTTAAATATCTCACTTTATAACAGTTGTTTCGGGTAGGAAAATTAAAAATAAGAGTAAGCTTCCCTCAGGTGGAAGAAAGATATGCTGTATCTGAAATGAGTTTCTCAAGAAACTGCAGTATAAAAAGCAGGGAAATAAGTGTCTCTATTGGAAATGCAGCTGAACTGAGCGTATCTTGAGATACACTGGGAGTAAGCAGTTCTATGTGACACCATTCATTCTTCTGTCTATTTCCTCTCCCTCACTAAACAACATGTGCCTAATTGAGTTCTTACAGGATTCTCTGTGTAATCAAGGAGACCATTCTATGATGGCTTTTGGTTTACTCCAGTTGTAATTGCTAATCAGGATATTGCAGGTGTCTGAAACCAGACTGTATTATACAGCTACTTGAGAGCTGCTTAGAGTTAACAGAGGAAAAAGTTAACATCTCTCTTGCATTCTGCTAAAATGTTTAACCCAGTCCCCGCTGGGAGGGATGGTTAGTTTTGACTTGAGCCTATTTATGTATTCTTTTTAACTTAAAGAATAGAGTCACACTTGTATTATATGTGTATAGTTATATTGCGCTTGAAGACTAAATTGTCATGTTGTGAAAGTTTGTGTGTCTTTAATGTTTTCCCTTTTCCTTTCATTTTTTATAAACTTTTCCCTTTTTTTTTTTTCATTTTGTTTTGTATGACCGAGAGGTTAAAAGTTTTGGTTTACTTTGTACATGTCTGTCCTCAGAGTTAGCCATCTGTGAATACTCAATCTCACTTCATAAAATTAGGTTAATTCATGCTGACATTTTAAAAGTTTTTCGTCTTTATCTACATATTACTTTTCTCAGAAGCTTTATAACAATAACTTTACATCTCATTTCTCCAAAGAAACAGAAATGAAATAAATATACACATATGGGTGGGAAAACAAACATTTCTCATGCTTGAACTAGAATTCACAGTTCAAATAAACAGTGATGTACAAAGTTCATTGAGAGTTATTTGCCACTGAACATCAGAAAGGTCAATGCTTCATCAGAGTAACCATCATTAAATATTTGTTGCTACTGAGCAATTTGCACTGAAGAGAACATAAACTCTACTTGTGAATATTTATGTTTTTCCTTTTTAAGAAATTATCTTGGCACTTGACATTTAAGCTAGTTTCAGGAAAAAAAATGTAAAATTTGAATATAAAGAATGATAACATATCAATATGGAAAATTCATTGAAGAAAAATGGAAATAGTCATCATTAGGCAATTTGTGAGGAGAGGGGGTGGTGTCAGTCAAAATAGGGCAGGGAGACAAAAGGAGAGAAGAAGAAAGTGAGGCTAGTGGTAAGAGAATGTGTGAATGAATGAAAAAAGATATTTAAAAAGTGGTAGCTTTGTTGTAGAAGAAGAATTAAGTTACATTATCAAAAGAAATATGAATTGGAAAAGATAAAATGGAAATAAATTATATTAAAATATATTTCTATTCCAACCTAAATTTATAGTTACCCTAAGTCATTTGCAATATCCCTGGTATTTGATGACTGAATGCAGAGGTAAGTGCAAAGACAGTGGGATGAAATGTCGATAGACAACTGTTAACAGTATTTGGCTTCATGTTTAAATTTCATGCAGAATATCATGGTAGAAAATCCCAAAATGTGAAAGCAAGACCATCAAACAAGTCTTGATCATTAGACTAGAAATAACATGAGTAAAGATTTTAATAATGGAATGTGACTCTGATGTATCATCTCAAGTGAGAAAATTGTGAAAAATTGCTAACAAACACTAACAAATGCACATACTATATCTGTTCATTAGGCATTTTTTTTTGTTTTAAATCAGCACAAATTATTAGCACCAGAGACTGAATTATTGCAATAGCCTGATAGCTCATCTTGCTGCTCCAAACAGTTTTCAAGTCTGTTCAAGCCTCTAATAGTTATGAGATCACATCATTTCTCTCTCCAAAACATCCAGCCAGCAGAAAAGGCAAGTTCATCCATGTCCTTTAGGGTTCAGTCCCAGTCCCTTCTGTGACCTAACCCCTCATCACTCCCCTCCTGGTCACTCTGTCCCAGTCACGCTGGCCATAGTCATTCCTTAAATACTCTACCATCTTCTTGCCTGAGGCCTGTGCACTTGCTAACCCCTCATCTAGAAGAATGCTTTCTTAGCTATATTTGCCATTTTCAGTAGACATTTTCCCAGAACATCCTGTTTAAAATACTAGTCCCTCCCTTCCTCTCCCCATTCCCTGCTCTAATTTTCTCCATAGCACATGCCATATTTTGTTTATTCATTGGTTTATATTACAGTGATAGTATTTGTCACATAGAAGACATTTGATATAATATTTTCTTAATGAATAATTCATATCTACATTTGCTTTCTAGTGGCTCAGTGGTGAAGAATCTGTCTTAAATGCAGGAGACATTCAGGAGACATGAGTTCAATTACTGGGTTGGGATGATTACCTGGAGTAGGAATGGCAACCCACTCCAGTATTCTTGTCTGGAAAAGCTGATGGACAGAGGAGCCCGAAGGGCTACAGTCCATGTGCCAGGACTGTTTATGTGCATTTTGCACAATTAATCCTTTTAAAACATCACAACAACCCTCTGAGATATCAGTTCAGTTCAGTTGCTCAGTTGTGTCTGACTCTTTGCAACCCCATGGACTGCATCGTTCTAGGCTTCCTTGTCCATCACCAACTGTGGAACTGACTCAAACTCATACCCATTGAGTTTGTGATGCCTTCTAATCATCTCATCCTCTGTCGTTCCCCATCTCCCACCTTCAATCTTCCCCAGCATCAGAGTCTCTTCAAATGAGTTCACCCTTCACATTAGGTGGCCGAAGTAATGGAGTTTCAGCTTCAACATCAGTCCTTCAAATGAACATTCAGGACTGCTTTCCTTTAGGATTGACTAGTTGGATCTCCTTGCAGTCCAAGGGACTCTCAAGAATCTTCTCCAGCACCACAGTTCAAAAGCATCAATTCTTCAGTGCTCAGCTTTCCTTACAGTCTAGCTATCATGGGTTTGCAGTGGTCTGCCACAGGGACAGGGCTCTGGGTGTGGGCATGGTATAAGTTCTCTTTGAGGAGGTCACCACTGACGCCACCATGGAGCTGCCAGAACTTGCATAGGACTGAGAAATAGACTCTTGGAGGGCACAATGAAAACTGGTGCACCAGGACCCAGGAGAAAGGAACAGTGACAGCACAGGAGACTTGCCTGTGGGTGTCTAGGAGCCTCCAGCAAAGGGGAAGGTTGGTGGTGGCCTGCTACAAGGTTAGGGCCACAGACTGCAGCAGTGCATGCATATCATCTACTGAGGGAGGTCACCATTATCTTCATTACCTCCAATGTAATTTGGCTCCAGGTAAATAGCAGGGATTTCATGATGATCCTAAAGAAAGGCAATGCAAAAGATGCTCAAACTACGGCACAATTGCACTCATCTCACACGCTAGTGAAGTAATGCTCAAAATTCTCCAAGCTAGGCTTCAGCAATATGTGAACCATGAACTTCCTGATGTTCAAGCTGGTTTTAGAAAAGGCAGAGGGACCAGAGATCAAATTGCCAACATCAGCTGGATCATCAAAAAAGCAAGAGTTCCAGAAAAACATCCATTTCTGCTTTATTGACTATGTCAAAGCCTTTGACTGTGTAGATCGCAATACACTGTGGAAAATTCTGAAAGTGATGGGAATACCAGACCACCAGATCTGCCCCTTGAGAAATCTGTCTGTAGGTCAGGAAGAAACAGTTAGGTCTGGACATGGAACATCAGATAGGTTCCAAATAGGAAAAGGAGTATGTCAAGGCTGTATATTGTCACCCTGTTTGTTCAACTTATGTGCAGAGTACACCATGAGAAACACTGGACTGGAAGAAGGACAAGCTGGAATCAAGATTGCCAGGAGAAATATCAATAACCTGAGATATGCAGATGATACTACCCTTATGGCAGAAAGTGAAGAAGAACTCAAAAGCGTCTAGATGAAGGTGAAAGAGGAGAGTGAAAAAGTTGGCCTGAAGCTCAACATTCAGAAAATGAAGATCATGGTATCTGGTCCCATCACATCATGGGAAATAGATGGAGAAACAGTGGAAACAGTGTCAGATTTATTTTGGGGGCCTCCAAAATCGCTGCAGATGGTGACTGCAGCCATGAAATTATAGAAACACTTAGTCTTTGGAAGGAAAGTTATGACCAAACTAGATAGCATGTTGAAAAGCAGAGACATTAATTTGCCAACAAAGGTCCATTTAGTCAAGGCTATGGTTTTTCCAGTAGTCATGTATGGATGTGAGAGTTGGACTGTGAAGAAAGCTTAGCACAAAAGAATTTATGTTTATGAACTGTGGTGGTGGATAAAACTCTTGAGAGTCACTTGGACTGCAAGGAGATCCAACCAGTCCTTCCTAAAGGAGGTCAGTCTTGGGTGTTCATTGGAGTGACTGATGCTGAAGCTGAAAGAAACTCCAGTACTTTGGCAACCTCATGCAAAGAGTTGACTCTTTGGAAAACACCCTGATGCTGGGAGGGACTGGGGCAGGAGGACAGGGGATGACAGAGGATGAGATGGCTGGATGGCATCACCGATTTACCCAAACTCATGTCCACCGAGTTGGTGATGCCATCCAGCCATCTCATCCTTGACATTCCTTTCTCCTTCTGCCCTCAATCCCTCCCAGCATCAGGGTCTTTTCCAATGAGTCAATTCTTTGCATGAGGTGGCCAAAGTACTAAAGTTTCAGCTTTAGCATCATTCCTTCCAAAGAACACCCAGGACTGATCTCCTTTAGAATGGACTGGTTGGATCTCCTGGCAGTCCAAGGGACTCTCAGGAGTCTTCCCCAACACCACAGTTCAAAAGCATCAACTCTTCAACACTCAGCTTTCTTCAGTCCAACTCTCACATCCATACATGACCACAGGAAAAACCATAGCCTTGACTAGACAGACGTTTGTTGGCAAAGTAATGTCTCTGCTTTTTAATATACTATCTAGGTAGGTCATAACTTTAGTCCCAAGGAGTCAGTGTCTTTTAATTTCATGGCTGCAATCACCATTTGCAGTGAATTTGGAGCCCCCCCCCACTCCAAAAATAAAGTCTGACACTGTTTCCACTGTTTCCCCATCTATTTCCCATGAAGTAGTGGGACCGGATGCCATGATCTTTGTTTTCTGAATGTTGAGCTTCAGGCCAACTTTTTCACTCTCCTCTTTCACCTTCATCTAGGTAGGTCATAACTTTAGTCCCAAGGAGTCAGTGTCTTTTAATTTCATGGCTGCAATCACCATTTGCAGTGAATTTGGAGCCCCCCCCCACTCCAAAAATAAAGTCTGACACTGTTTCCACTGTTTCCCCATCTATTTCCCATGAAGTAGTGGGACCGGATGCCATGATCTTTGTTTTCTGAATGTTGAGCTTCAGGCCAACTTTTTCACTCTCCTCTTTCACCTTCATCAAGACGCTTTTGAGTTCCTCTTCGCTTTCTGCCATAAGGGTGGTGTCATCGGCATATCTCAGGTTATTGATATTTCTCCCCGCAATCTTGTTTCCAGCTTGTGATTCTTCCAGCCCAGCATTTCTTGTGATGTATTCTGCATATAAGTTAAATAAACAGAGTGACAATATACAGCCTTGACGTACTCCTTCTCCTATTTGGAACCAATCTAATGTTCCATCCAGTTCTAACTGTTGCTTCCTGACCTGCACATAGGTTTCTCAAGAGGCCGGTCAGGTGGTCTAGTATTCCCATCTTTTTCAGAATTTTCCACAGTTTATTGTAATCATACAATCAAAGGCTTTGTGTAGTTAATAAAGCAGAGACAGATGTTTTTCTGGAACTCTCTTGCTCTTCCGATGATCCAGCAGATTTTGGCAATTTGATCTCTGGTTCTTCTGCTTTTTCTAAAACCGGCTTGAATATCTAGAAGTTTACGGTTCACATATTGCTGAAGCCTGACTTGGATAATTTTTAGCATTACTTTAGTAGTGTAGGAGATGAGTGTAACTGTGTGGTAGTTTGAGCATTCTTTCCCATTGCTTTCCTTTGGGACTGGAATGAAAACTGCCTTTTCCAGTCCTGTGGCCACTGCTGAGTTTTCCA
>SJYC01033685.1:0-21892 GCA_006408675.1 Madoqua kirkii | reverse complement strand
AAACCATTTCTGTCCTTTATTGAGCCCATCTTTGCATGAAGTGTTCCCTTGGTATCTCTAATTTTCTTGAAGAGATCTCTAGTCTTTCCCATTCTGATTTACAGAAGTTTAAATGGCTTTCTCAGCCACAGTGCTGACTTTTGAGTCTAAGCCTGTCATTTTTGTCCAATATCACACCTGAGAAAAACCCATTAAATTTACCAGTAATTTGAGTTGTTGCCATAATCAATAACTGATCATACTTAACACCAATATTGTAACCATTCTTATTGTATAGTATGTGTGTATTCATTCAGGTGACTTCAGTTAAATCTAGTATCCAGATGCTAGTCTGAACCAAGCTTTACCACTTTATATCTGGGAAAAAAGTGCTCCTTAATCAACCATTACAATATAGAAGGCAAGTAACGCTTTCATGTTTTATTGTCCAGAGTTCCCTGTCCTCATAAATTTAAATAATTTCTGCTCTTTTACTATTAAAGGCAATTTCATTCAAGAATCTTTTAGCAATTTCTTGGATATGACTTCTCTCAAGCATAAAAAAGAAGTATAAATTTCCAGATGCTAGTCTGAACCAAGCTTTACCACTTTATATCTGGGAAAAAAGTGCTCCTTAATCAACCATTACAATATAGAAGGCAAGTAACGCTTTCATGTTTTATTGTCCAGAGTTCCCTGTCCTCATAAATTTAAATAATTTCTGCTCTTTTACTATTAAAGGCAATTTCATTCAAGAATCTTTTAGCAATTTCTTGGATATGACTTCTCTCAAGCATAAAAAAGAAGTATAAATCATTTAGTACTCTTATTTGCTTCTTAAAAATAACTTCCTCATAAGAATTTAAGCTTATGGAGAACAAGACTGCTATTTTTGTTCTCACTAGAATTCTCCACATCCATTAGGTTAGTACCTATGTATGGAGGGTTGACATTTACTGCATGTTCGAGTTCTTAGCAAAGGCATGTTCTGCACAAATATGGGGGTCAGTTGATCAATGATGTGAGTTATAAATTATCCATTTAGTAAAAATATATTCATGTAGAAGTTGTAATTAGAAACAGCTAACTGCATGTTATTTTATTTCATTGCAAAGTAATAAAATCATAATTCCTTATCATAATATTTGATTCAGACTTATTACTAATTCAGATTGTCCTTGGATCTAATTAGTAGATTTTATTATGTTTTTTAAACATATGTACAGCCAAATTCCAAAGATGTGTCTTTTTTTTAAAGAGTCATTTAAACTATTCCCTGCTTATCACTAAACTCAGCATCTCATAATTCTTGTAACTACTGTGGAGCATGCATTTGGCTTTTTTTTTTATGAAGAACTGAAAATAGGGAGTTATCATTTTAAAATAAAGACTTGAAACTCTGGAGAGAGTTCTGTCATTGCTTTCTATTTCACTTGATATCTTTACATTGTAGTGATTAGCTTGTTTGAAAACTTCCAAATCAGCATAAAGAAATCAGAACACTCTGTGTTCTGTCAGAGACACTTATAGCATCTCTCTGATTTAAACTGTACACCCTGAGGGCAGAAATAGAGGTTTTTCTATCCTGGATAAAATATAGCTCAGGCACGAAATAATATATAATAAAAGTAATGACAGCACTTCCTCATCTCCTGTTAGTGTCTGAAACCACATCAAGGCGATGGTGTCTTGGGAATTTTTTTAACATTCATTTGTCTTGAAACATATTGTACTCTTTTCTTTAGAACATTTTATATATATTTTTGTTCAATTTGAGAAAATACTGTTATAGTTATTTCTAAAGTTAGAAACCGCTTGGGGAATATGACCTTTACATAGATTGGTTTACTTATCTTCCAAGGTCTTTTTGTTCCCCTTTATAAAAAGTGGTAGATAAAGCTACAGGGGGAAAAAAATGCATATCTGTATGCAGACGCTGACGATATTCCTTGCCTCACATGACTGCAGCTGTTATCTTGGAAGAATGATGTTTCTGTTACTATATCTGCATAACAAATCAATCCCAAATTGAATGGTATAAAGCAACAAAGATTTTGTCATGCCCACAGATGCTGTGGGAATGGGGTAAGGGACCACTGGGATGGTGTGTTTCTGTTCCTTGTCTGGGACTATGAAGAATCTAGGCTAGGGAGTCAGGATGGCTGAGGACTGACCATCTAGAGTGCTCTGTCGCTATATGGCTGGTGCCTGAGCTAGGCTGACTCTTATATTCTAACTGTTAATAAGAGCACCTACATGACGTCTCCTCCCATGGGTTGACTTCCTTGCCACATCTTACTTATTGTTGAGCTTATGTGTCAGCCCATGACTCCAAGAGAGTGTCCAGTGAATTTAAGTAAAAGTCACTTAGCCTTTTAAAACTCAGCCTAAAGAGTCACACAGCATCATTTCTACTGTATTCTACCAGTCAAAACCAATTCAAAACCCACACAGATTCAAGAAAGGGAATTAAGACTCTATTTTGTTGGGGGTTTTTGTTGTTGTTGTTTTGTTTTGTTTTGTTTTCTTTCCCTAACTGGAGTACAGAAAGTGAAAGTGAAGTTGCTCAGTCATGTCTGACTTTTTGCAACCACATGGACTGTTGCCTAACAGGCTCTTCCATCCATGGGATTTTCCAGGCAAGAATACTGGAGTGGCTTGCTGTTTCATTCTCCAGGAGATCTTCCCAACCAAGGGACTGAACCCAGGTCTCCCTCATTGTGGGCAGACACTTAACCATCTGAGCCACCAGGGAAGCCCAAGTATAGGAGTATAATTGTTTTACAATGTTATGTGAGATTCTGCTGTAAAACAAAATGAATCTGCTCTAGGTATACATATATCCTCTCCCTCTAAAGCCTCTCTCCCACCACACTCCATACGGCTCTTCTAAGTCATCCAGAGCACTAAGCTCAGCTTCCTGTGCTACAGAGCAGCTTCCTGCTTGCTATTTTATGCAGGAATGGCAAATTTGCATTGCAACAGTTCATATGGTGTGGCCATCTTTGGGAAATGAAATCTTCTACAAATAGATTCAGTCCTTCATATCTGTCTCCACTGGCTGCAAGAGTGGAACTTGATTGATAAAGGGGTCTTGCTTGTCTGGATTGCCATTTTGTCTCCCATATCAATTAGCACTTGGCTGCTGTTAGAACTCAGCAAATTTTACTAAGACTGAATTTGAATTAATTATATTAGTCTTTTCAGTGAGGACCCAGGAAAACTTTCACTTAATGTCATAAGAGAAAATTTTTGTGCCATTATGAAATGACAGTGAACAGCAATGTGCCAGTTATCTCAGTTGTAGGCATAAAATTGCCTGAAATTCAGGTATCAGCTTCCTAAAAGGCAGTGTTGCCTGGCACAGATTCTGAGATGAGGCATGCTTATTGTTCAGTCCCTGAGACACTACCTACAAAGGTGTGTCTTTGAGCAACTTATTTCACTGGTTTCAGTTTCCTCATTAGCAGAAGGAAGAAAACGCTGCTGACTCAAAGTGTCAGAAGTGAGCACAACAGCAAAGCCAGGTCAGAAAAGCTGTGATCGAGATTACATATGAGTTGGGTATGATACGTGCCAACCAGGGATGCAGATAAAGATCTATTTATCTAGCTGTTCATCTATAACTTCTTCACACACACACACACATACACATACACATATATATATGTATACATGTTTTATACATATATAGTTTGTTCACCCAGAAGGGATGTCTTTTCTAATTTTCACAAAAGCATCATATGTGATGGTGGAGGTCGTCGTGGTATTTGTAAAAAACAAAAACAAAAATGAAGCAAGCACCACTATGACTACGACTGTTAAGTGTGGCAGTGTCTACCCATTTTGCTAGTCCAAATAGCCAATGAGGCCTGTATAAAGTAAAAAACTCATATATAATTAGCATCAAATTTGGCTTATGTTGCACTGAGGCTCCTGAGCTATATTATCAATAGTCACTATTTAATATGCAGAGTATATCATGAGAAATGCTGGGCTGGAAGAAGCACAAGTTGGAATCAAGATTGCCATGAGAAATATCAATAACATCAGATATGCAGATGAAACCACCTTTATGGCAGAAAGTGAAGAGGAATTAAAAAGCCTCTTGATGAAAATGAAAGAGGAGAGTGCAAAAGTTGGCTTAAAGCTCAACATTCAGGAAACGAAGATCATGGCATCTAGTCCCATCACTTCATCGGAAATAGATGGGGAAACATTGGAAACAGTGTCAGACTATATATTTTTGGGCACCAAAATCACTGCAGATGGTGACTGCAGCCATGAAATTAAAAGATGCTTACTCCTTGGAAGCAAAGTTATGACCAACCTAGACAGCATATTCAAAAGCAGAGACATTACTCTGCCAACAAAGGTCTGTCTAGTCAAGGCTATGGTTCTCCCTATGGTCATGTATGGATGTGAGAGTTGGACTGTGAAGAAAGCTGAGTGCCAAAGAATTGATGCTTTTGAACTGTGGTGTTGGAGAAGACTCTTGAGAGTCCTTTAGACTGTAAAGAGACCCAACCAGTCCATTCTGAAGGAGTTAGCCCTGGGATTTCTTTGGAAGGAATGATGCTGAAGCTGAAACTCCAGTACTTTGGCCACCTCATGCAAAGAGTTGACTCACTGGAAAAGACTCTGATGCTGGGAGGGGTTGGGGGCAGGAGAAAAAGGGGAAGACAGAGGATGAGATGGCTGGATGGTATCACTGACTCGATGGATGTGGGTCTGAGTGAACTCCGAGAGTTGGTGATGGACAGGGAGGCCTGGCGTGTTGCGATTCATGGGGTCACAAAGAGTCGGACATGACTGAGCGACTGAACTGAACTGAACTGAATTATACTACATATACATTCTACTGTTCTAGAATATATTGATTTTTAGAAAGGCATCAGTGTCTTCTTAGGTAGGAAAACATGACATCTATCTCAGAATTTGTTTTCTCAGAATCCTGAGATAAATGTAAGCCCAACTATACTCTCAACAAATGAGTTAGAGTATGTGATTATTCACAGTGAATTTACCATTTTAGGTTCACTCACTCAGTCATGTCTGACTCTTTGCGACCCCATGGACTGCAGCACGCCAGGCTTCCCTGTCCATTACCAACTCCAGGAGCTTGCTCAGACTCACGTCCATTGAGTCTTTGATGCCATCCAACCATCTAGTCCTCTGTCATCCCCTTCTCCTCCTGCCTTCAATCTTTCCCAAAATCAGGGTCTTTTCCAGTGAGTCAGTTCTTTGCATCAGGTAGCCAAACTATCGGAGCATCAGCTTCAGCATCAGTCCTTCCAATAAATATTCAGGTAAATAAAATTACCCTTTTAGGCCGAGTAACATTTTTCACAGATGTTTAAACTTTATAGATGAGAACTTAACACACTTTCATAATTCATACAAAAATAAAGAGGTCTGTAACCCACCCCAGTCCAGGTGGAGTCAGTTGGCTTCAATGATTCTATTTGCACCAACACTAAAACCAAAGACAATCAAAATTCAAAATGGGTCATTTTGGTGCCCATTAGAGAGCACAGTGCAGCTTGAAATCATCACCTAATCGAACAAAAAGCATTCTGAATCTTAGGCTCGTTACTGAACAGTCTCGAGTGTATCTTAAAGGAGCTAAGAGTTTGCTCAAAAGAAATTAAAAGTGGCCATTTTCCAAAGGAGAGTTCACTTCAAGACACATACAGACTGGAATCTGCTTTTGCTGAAAATAAGGAACTTAATGCAATTGGCTAAACAGTATTTCCTCCTCATGCAACAGCAAACATCTCTGCCTAAAGTTTATCTTGCTAAAACATCTGATCTGCAAATTAACATTAAATTATCACGTTAGCTTGTGCCAGCATGAATAGAACCTTTTATTCCTCATGCATGAAATAAAAATATTTCCAATAAGATCAATATAAACTGTCTTTTCCCTCAGGAGTTACAATTTAAAAAGTCAAGCTCCACCACATCCACTTCAAACTCTCTCTCAAATTCTTTACCTTAAAATTGTATTTCCATTTTAGTATCTGGTCTTTGTCACTAGGGTCCTGGAAGTTTTATTTGTGTCACATGCATAAAACAGTTATAAAGACAGGAGTTTTTCTTATTAGATATATTTTAGCTCCTTCTTCTCTTTCCTCTCTCAAAATTAACATTTTGATCACCTGCTCATCTGCTCAACAATTAATAATTGTCAGGGCTAGAAAGTGAAAGTGTTAATCATTCAGTTGTGTCCAACTCTGTGTGACCCCATGGACTATAGCCTGCCAGGCTTCTCTGGCCATGGAATTCTCCAGGCAAGAATGCTGGAGTGGGTTGGCATTCCCTTCTCCAGAGGATCTTCCTGACCCCATGATTGAACCCAACCAAGTCTCTTGCATTGCAGGCAGATGCTGATGCTTTACTATCTGAGTCACCAGGGAAGTCAAGGCTGGGGAATGGGGAAAATGGGGAAACGGTACAAATTTTAAGATGAAAAAGGTCTGAGGATCAAATGTACAGCATGGTGGTTATAATTGATAATATTCTATATTGCATAACTGAAACTTACTAAGAGAGTAGATCTTAAGCAGTCTCTCACACAAAAAAAGGTAAATACATGAAGCAATGAATATGTTAATTCAATTGTAGGGATCCTTTTAAAATGTACACATTTAACAAATCATCATGTATGCTTTAAATATTACAATTTTACTTGTCAATTACAGCTTAATAAAGTTGAAAAAATAACTAATAGTTATCAGTTTATCTTTGTCTCTCACAAGTCATCAAGGAAGTAAAGGCAGAGTTATTTTTCTAATGTCACAATACCTAACCCAGGTTTATAGCTGGCCTCTGCTTCTTTTTCTGTGATCTAGAGCAGTAGTCTCCAACCTTTTGGGCACTAGGGACTGGTTTCATGGAAAACAATTTTTCCACAGACTAGAGCGGGAAGGTGTGGTTTGGAGATGATTCAAGAACGTTATTTTTGCATTTATTTCTATTATTATTACATTGTGGTAGATAATGAAATAATTATACAACTCACCATGAAGCACAATCAGATCATCAGATCATCATAAGAAGCACAACCTAGATCCCTTGCATGCACAGTGCACAGTAGGGTTCACACTACATAGAGAATCTAATGCCACGCTGATCTGATGGGAGGCGGAGCTCAGACGGTAATGCAAGCAAGGAGCAGCAGCTGTAAATACAGACAAAGCTTCATTCACTCACTTGCAGCTCACCTTCCGCTGTTAAGCCGGGTTCCTAACAGGCCTGTGTCTGTCCGTGACCTGGGGGTTGGGGACTCCTGATCTAAAGGACAAAAACATGTCTCCCTCTAGTCCAATCCTCTCCCTATCTGTACTTGAGGGGGGGAAAATCACGACAAAGTTCCCTTCTGTGTCCCAAATTTTGCTTTACCTCTCCTTATCTAGATCATAACACCCTGAACTCCAAGGGAAATTTTATCTATTATTGTATTTTAGCTAAATAGTCCAGCAAGAACTTTAAACCTGGAGGGTTTGATGGAGGGAATTGCACTTCACTAGTGGATAAAAATAAACTCCTTTGAGGCCACAAGAGTCTGAGTGCATATGCCAAGCGTTAATGATGTTTCCATAATTTCTTTATTTCCTCCCCCTCCAAAATTCTAGCCCTGAAGTCCTTCTCAGTCATTTCTTTTTTGTGAGACACTGCCCTTTCCCACAGGATAGTGCCCATCCATCCCCTAATGCTGATTTGAATCATACCAATACATTTCCCATCTGAGGTGTTTTCCAGACCTTTGTGGCACTCACCACCTCTCAGGAGGAGAGGAGAGAACTCTGAGTTGTGAGAGAGGAGAGGAGAGGAGAAATGTGGTGATGAGCTTTCACTTCAGTCTGTGATTAATTTTCTTGTAAGTTAATTTCTTGTAAAGTGCCTGAAATCAATCACATCTTGGCACCATCAGTTCAGTTCAGTTTAGTCACTCAGTCATGTCTGACTCTTTGCGACCCCATGAATTGCAGCATGCCAGGTCTCCCTGCCCATCACCAACTCCCAGAGTTCACTCAAACCTACGTCCATCGAGTCAGTGATGCCATCCTCATCCTCTGTCATCCCCTTTTTCTCCTGCCCCCAATCCCTCCAAGCATCAGACTCTTTTCCAATGAGTCAACTCTTCACATGAGGTGGCCAAAGTACTGGAGTTTCAGCTTTAGCATCTTTACTTCCAAAGAAATCCCAGGGTTGATCTCCTTCAGAATGGACTGGTTGGATCTCCTTGCAGTCCAAGGGACTCTCGAGAGTCTTCTCCAACACCACAGTTCAAAAGCATCAATTCTTCAGTGCTCAGCCTTCTTCACAGTCCAACTTTCTCATCCATACATGACTACTGGAAAAACCATAGCCTTGACTAGATGGACCTTAGTTGGCAAAGTAATGTCTCTGCTTTTGAATATACTGTCTAGGTTGGTCATAACTTTCCTTCCAAGGAGTAAGTGTCTTTTAATTTCATGGCTGCAGTCACCATCTGCAGTGATTTTGGAGCCCCCCAAAATAAAGTCTGACACTGTTTCCACTGTTTCCCTATCTATTTCCTATGAAGTGATGGGACCAGATGCCATGATCTTCATTTTCTGAATGTTGAGCTTTAAGCCAACCTTTTCACTCTCTTCTTTTTCATCTTGGCACCGTAAGGATTGTTATTGTTGTTATTTGGTTGCTAAGAAGTGTGTGGCTCTTTGCGACCCTATGGACTGCAGCACTCCAAGCTTCCCTGCCCTTCACTATCTCCTGAAGTTTACTCACTCTCATATCCATTGAGTCAATGATGCTACTAGCCATCTCATCTTCTGTTCCTCCCTTCTCCTCCTGCTTTCAATCTTTTCTAGCATCCAGGTCTTTTCCAGTGAGTTAGCTGTTTGTATCAGGTGACTAAAGTATTGGTGCTTCAGCTTCAGCATCAGTCCTTCCAATGAATATTCAGGACTGATTTCCTTTAGGAATGACTAGTTCGATCTTCTTGCTGTCCAAGGGACTCAAGAGTCTTCTCCAACACCAGAGTTCCAAATTCTTTGGTGCTCAAAAAATTCTGAGCAAATCCATTGGCACTCAGGCTTCTTTATGGTCAACTCTCACATGCATACATACTGGAAAAATTGTAACTTTGACTATTTGGACCTTTGTCAGCAAAATTATGTCTCTGCTTTTTAGTATGCTGTCTAGGTTTATCATAGTCTTTCTTCCAGGGATGAAGCACCATTTAATTTCATTGCTGCAGTTACCATCCACAGTGATTTTGGAGGCTGAGAAAATAAAATCTGTCACTATTTCCACTTTTTCCCCATCTATTTGCCATGAAGTTATGGGAATAGATGCTATGATTTTAGTTTTTTGAATGTTGAGTTTTAAGCCAACTTTTTCATTCTTCTCTTTCACCCTTATCAAGAGGCTCTTTAGTTTCTCTTCACTTTTTGCATTTCAGTGGTATCGTTTATGTATCTGGGGTTGTTGATATTTCTCCCCACAATCTTGATTCCAGCTTGTGCTTCATTCAGCCCAGAATTTTGCATGATGTACTCTGCATAGAAGTTAAATAAGTAGAAGGACAATATACATTATTGTTGTTTTTCTTTCCCAATTTGGAACTGGTCTGAAGTTCGATGTTTGGTTTTAACTGCTGCTTCTTGACCTGTATACAGGTTTCTCAGAAGACAAGTAAGGTGGCCTGGTATTCCCATCTTCTTAAGAATTTTCCATAATTTGTTGTGATCCACACAGTCAAAGGCTTTAGTGTCATCAGTGAAGCAGAAGTAGATGCTTTTCTGGAATTCCCTTGCTTTCTCTATGATCCAACAAATGTTTGCAATTTGATCTCTGGTTCCTCTGCCTTTTCTAAATCCAGCTTGTACATCTGGAAGTTCTTGGTTCACATACTACTGAAGCCAACTTGAAGGATTTTGAGCATTACCTTGCTAGCATATGAAATAAGCACAATTGTATGGCAATTTGAACATTTTTTGGCATCTTTCTTCTTTGGGATTGGAATGAAAGCTGACCTTTTCCAGCCAGTTTTCATTCCAGTCCCAAAGAAGGGCAATGCGCCTTAGGAATTAATTTCCTCTAACAACATCTTGAGCCTTAAACTTGTACTTTTCTGTTACTATGACCTTTATCTTACTCTGTATGAAATAAAACCCTTGCGTTGTTATGCTACTTTCCTACTCTGAGCTTTATTAAAAAGTACTTCCATATTTAATTAAAATGTTTCCTTCTGAGTCATCTAGACAAATGGGTCACACTCAGAACACTTGTCTTAGAGTATCAGGTTTCTTGCATTTACTAGAAAAGTGGGAGAATAATCTTGTGGGAAAATTTTCCAGTCATCCTGCAGGAACCTAAGTAGTACCTCTAAATCTTTCCATATTATTACTATAGCATTTGTAAGTCCTGTTGTGTTTTTAAATTTCCCTCTATTTTTTATATTCTTCCCTCTGCTAGAGTAGTGAAAAGCTTGCTAAACAGATAATTCAGTATCATCTTCTAAACTCATATTAACTTTTTTTGTTGTTTAGTCACTAAGTTGTATCTGACTCCTTGTGACCCCATGGACTATAGTCCTCCAGGCTCCTCCACATATGGGATTCCTCAGGCAAGAAAACTGGAGTGTGTTGTCATTTTGTTCTCCAAGGGATCTTCCAGACTCAGGGATCAAATCTGCATTTCCTGATTTGGCAGGCGGATTCTTTACTGCTGAGCCACCAGGGAAGGCCCTCATATTAACTCTAGAAATCCTTATACTAGAATTTGTGGTTAGTCACTCAGTCGTATCCGACTCTTTGTGACACCATGGACTGTCATCACAGGCTTCTCTGTCTATGGGATTCTTGAAGCAAGAATAATGGAGTGGGTTGCCATTCCCAGAAAAGCCCAAATAAAAGAAACTTGAGTAAATTTTTCTAAGGAGTCTTCCAATGAAAGGCTGGAGGAGGAATTTCTTGGGTTGACATATAATCGTATATAATCAAATATATAATAATATAGATGGAAGGGTGAATGGGAAGCTCAAGAGGGAGGGGCTATATGTATACATATGGTTCATTCACTTTATTGTACACCAGAAACAACACAAATTGTAAGGCAATTATACTCCAATTAAAAATAAATACAAAACAAGTATAATAAACCTTATTGAATGTTTACAGAATTAAAAAAAAATAATATATCTATAGGGTCTACTTTGGTTCTAAAGGTATACTGCCTTGCACTTTTACTAGAGACATTTACAGGTACAAGCAAAATAAGTGCAAAGTAATAATGTTATCTCATATAGACATTTAACTTCTCAGAATTCAACTCCATGCTCTGTGAAAAAAAATAGGAAAAATCAGGGAGAGAGAATGATTTAAATTTATGTAATGCAGAAGCTCCATCTGTCTCTCTTCTGAAACAGTGGCTGCCTGATGTAAGTTTGAGAAGGAAAATGGGAAGTAAAGATCTTCTCTCTATTCAGTCTTGCCTGTGGTAGTGAGACCTCAATGAAATTTAAGGTATGTTTAAAACTAATTTTGATTAGCTGCTATCTTTCCCTTACATCCAATAGATCTCAACCTGAGGAAGTGATAGGCTCCATCAGATAACTTCATTTCCACTCTGTCTGGAGTGCTGAGAACTCCAGCTGGCTCTGTTCTCTGAGATGACTATGAGGAACTACCCAGTTCCTCCTTAATCACCCATGTTACTTGTACCAGCTCACTCTAAAAACTTCACCTTTGTGACGTTTTCCATTGTCTATGTTTGTCCTTTCCTTTGTCAATGTTAAATGTTTATGAACTATATGAAAATGAATTGGATTTTCTGCAGAAAAATAGAATGAAAATATGTTAATTTTTGAGAATAACATCATGCGTGATCTTTTTTGGCTGTTACTTTACCTTTGTCTAAATTTCTCAATCACAGTCACAGAAGTATTCATTTCTTAAATAAAAAAATTTTTAATGAAGTTAAAAAACTTTAGGAATGATTTTTTGGACAAATTTAAATGTTTGTTGTTTATGTTATATATGATGCTTCTCTGAACTAGGTAAAGGTAATTGATAAGGGTTTCATAGAGGAACAATGAGACAAGCCTTTTCTATTATAATTTTTTCTGAAAAGGATTAAGAAAGGTTTGTCATGTATGTATTAGATAAAGAAGAAAATTAGTAAAGGTAACAATTCTTTATTTTTATGATTTCATGCCTAATTCTGAGTTAATAGAAAAATCAGAGTAATTAATTTTTAACTATAAGATCTTCTTTAAGCAATGGAGAAGAGATTAAAATTAGCCTGTTGCTGGGACCTAAAATTATCTTTGGGGCTTCCCTTGTGGCTCAGTTGGTAAAGAATCTGCAGTTCGGAAGATTTGGGTTTGATTCCTGGATTGGAAAGATGCCCTAGAGAAGGGAAAGGCTATCCACTCCAGTATTGTCTTTACTCTTAACAAAATCATTATTATTTTCATAACTTTGAAAACAATGAATTAAAAATAGAAAAGGAATAGTTACTGAATACAAAGCCAAAGCCTTTGACTATGTAGATCACAATAAACTGTGGAAAATTCTGAAAGAGATGAGAATACCAGACCACCTTACCAGCCTCCTGAGAAATCTGTATGTAGGTAGAAGCAACAGTTAGAACCAGACGTGGAACAGACTGGTTCCAAATTGGGAAAGGAGTACATCAAGGCTGTGTATTGTCACCCTGCTTATTTAACTTATATGCAGAGTACCCCATGGGAAATGCTGTGCTGGACAAAACACAAGCTAGAATCAAGATTGCTGGGAGAAATATAAGTAACCTTACATATGCAGATGGCATCACCCTTATGGCAGAAAGCAAAGAGAAATTAAAGAGCCTCTTGATGAAAGTGAAAAGGACAGTGAAAAAGTTGACTTAAAATGCAACATTTAAGAAATGAAGATCATGGCATCTGGTCCCATCACTTCATAGCAGATGGGGAAACAAAGGAAACAGTGATAAATTTATTTTTTGGTCTTCAAAATCACTGCAGATGATGACTAGAACCATGAAATTAAAAAATGCTTTCTCCTTCAAAGAAAAGTTATGACAAACCTAGACAGCATACTAAAAAGCAGAGACATTACTTTGCCAATAAAGGTCCATCTAGTCAAGGCTATGGTTTTTCCAGTGGTCATGTATGAATGTGAGAGTTGGACCATAAAGAAAGCTGAGCATCAAAGAATGGATGCTTTTGAACCATGGTGTTGGAGAAGACTCTTGAGAGTCCCCTGGACTGCAAGGAGATCCAGCCAGTCAATCCTAAAGGAAATCAGTCCTGAGTATTCATTGGAAGAACTAATGCTGAAGCTGAAGCTCCAACACTTTGGCCACCAGATGGGAAGAACTGACTCCTTAGAAAAGACCCTGATGCTGGGGAAGATTGAATGTGGGAGGAGAAGGGGATGACAGAGAATGAAATGGTTGGACGCTATCACCAACTTGATGGACATGAGTTTGAACAAGCTCCAGGAGTTGGTGATGGACAGGGAAGCTTGGCATCCATGGAGTCGCAAAGAGTCAGACATGACTGAGCAACTAAACTGAACTAAACTGAACACTTATTATGGTCTAGGTATCACTCATGTAGATATTTACACGCATTATTATTTTTTTAATTTTACTAACAACCCATGAATATTATCCTTACTTACAGCTATGTGGAAAAAAACTTAGAAAGATTAACTTTACTAGGGTCAAGTCACTAGTAAATAGAAGTGAAAAAGTTCAAAACAGACTGTTCTAATTCAAAGTCTTTCCTGGATACTAACATCAAAGCAAAAAGGACATAAATAGTAATTTATTTTGATATTAGAATCAAGATGAGATAGAGGTCATTTAATACATTTTTGCCTTGGTAATATTTTGAGTGAAGGCTTTCAGGACTCTAATTTTCAAATTTAACATGGGTGGCAATGATAAGACCAACTAATTTTATTTTTTTTAGTTTGTACTAAATTCCATACATTGTTTTAAGCACTTTAAATGAATTAACATATTTAATCTTCATAGCAACATTATCAGATAAGTACTATTATTATTTATATTTAAGATGAAATTGTAAGATTGCTAAAGACACAAAGGCAACTTTCAGATTAATGAATGAATTAGCAAACTGCATTTATACAACTTGAATGTCATGAGAAAAGATACTGCAAGGACTTCAATCAGCTACAAGTTTAACTGGACCCTCTTATTTCTAGTTTCCCTGGTGGTGTAGTGGTAAAGAACCTGTCTGCCAATGCAGGAGCTGCAAGAGATGCAGGTTCTACTCCTGGGTCAGGAAGATCCCCTGGAGAAGGAAATGGCAACCCATCTCAGTATTCTTGCCTGGAAAATCCCACAGAAAGAGGCACCAGGTGGGCTACAGTCCAGGGGGGTTGAAAAGAGTTGGACATAACTTAACAACTAACAACAAAAAAAATTCCTACTTTCAAGGATGAAGGAATACCCCCATCAGCTCAAAAGACATCTAAGTAGTAGTTTATATTCCATGAGATCACTAAAATATCATACCTATTTATGTGACAGCCTTCAACATTTTTGTTGTGGTTTATCGACCATTAATTCTAGAGGCCAACAGCACTTAACATTTTTCTGTCTATAAACACTTCAAAAGCAAATTAGCCTTCAAAGGTGACCACCTTGTTAAACCTCTGAATGTTCTGAAGTAGGATAATGTTTTATTCTTTCTCTTGGGACATTATCTAAGGAGTGTTTTTATTGCTATAATTATAGTATTTGGGCCTGTGAGGTACAATCATCTTTATAATAAACTTATTCAAAATGTTTTAAGTTGAAAGGGAATAAAGTTGCAATTAGAGGGCCCAGAAATAAACCCATACACACAACACACATAGTCAATTAACTTACAACAAAGGAGCCAATAATATACAATGGGCAAAGGTCAGTCTCTTCAATAAATGGTAATGGGAAAACTGGACAGTCACATGCAAAGAAATGAAACTGGACAACTATCTTATACCATACACAAAAATCAACTCAAAATGGATTGAAGACTTGAACATAAGACATGAACCCATAAAACTCCTAAAAGAAAACATAGGCCTTGACATAGGTCTGGGCAATGACTTTTGAATCTACAACCATGAGGAAAAGTAACAGAAGTGGAAGGAAACAAGCTGACTATGTTAAACTACACAGTTCCTGCAGAGCAAAGGAAATCATCAACAAAATAAGGAGGCAGTCCTCTGAATGGGAGAAAATACTTGCAAATCCTGTATCTGATAAGGGGTCAATATCCAAAATAGATAAAGAATCCATACAATTCAATAGCAAAAAAGAGAAAAATCCAATTAAAAATTGAGCAGAGATTTAAATAGACATTTTTTCAAAGAGAAATGTAGAGACCAACAGGCACATGAGAATATGCTCAACATTGCTAATCATCAGGGAAAATGCAAATCAAAACCATAATGAGGCTATTATTAAAAACAAAATGGCTTTCAGGTTATTATAAAATTAAAAAAAAAAAAGACAAGTGTTACCAGGATGTGGGGAAAAGAGAACACTGGTATCTACTGGTGAGAATATAAATTGATACAACCACTATGGAAAACAGTTTGATGGTTCCTCAAAAAATTAAAAATAGAAATACCATATAATTAAGTAATTCTACTGCTAAGTATCCAAAATTGACAACTGCTGCTGCTGCTGCTGCTGCTGCTAAGTCACTTCAGTCATGTCCAACTCTGTGCGACCCTGTAGAAGGCAGCCCACCAGGCTCCCCCATCCCTGGGATTCTCCAGGCACGAACACTGGAGTGGGTAAAATTGACAACACTAACTCAAAGAGATATATTAATATATATCCCCATGTTCATTGCAACAGTACAACTATACCTTGGAGATATTGTGGATTTGATTTCAGATCACTGCAATAAAGTGAGTCACACAACTTTTTTGGTTTCCCAGTGCATATAAAAGTTATGCTTACACTATAGTCTATGAATAGCATTCAGTTCAGTTCAGTTCAGTTCAGTCACTCAGTCATGTCTGACACTTTGTGATCCCATGAATCGCAGCATGCCAGGCCTCCCTGTCCATCACCAACTCCAGGAGTTCACTCAGACTCGCATCCATCGAGTCAGTGTTGCCATCCAACCATCTCATCCTCTGTTGTCCCCTTCTCCTCCTGCCCCCAATCCCTCCCAGCAGCAAAGTCTTTTCCAATAAGTCAACTCTTCTCATGAAGTGGCCAGAGAACTGGAGCTTCAGCTTTAGTATCATGCTTCCAAAGAAATCCCAGGGTTGATCTACTTCAGAATGGACTGGTTGGATCTCTTTGCAGTCCAAGGGACTCTCAAGAGTCTTCTCCAACACTACAGTTCAAAAGCATCAATTTGGTCTAGAAAAAGAGCACACATGGTGTAATTAAAAAATACTTTGTTGCTAAAAGGATGTTAACCATCATCTGAGCCTTCAGTGAGTCACAATCATTTTGTGGTGGAGGATCTTGCCTCAATGTTGATGGCTGCCAACTAACTGATCAGGAAGGCAGTTGTTGAAGGCGAGGATAAAAATGGCTATTTCTTAAGATAAAAGTGTGAATTTTACCATGTTTGTTGACTCTTTCCATTTTAAATGATTTCTCTGTAGCACACAGTGCTGTTTGACTGTGTTTTACCCACAGCAGAAAACTGGAGCCAATCAATCCTCTTAAACCTTTTCAGTGCTTTATGAACCAAGTTTCTACATCCTTTCTTGTCATCTGAACAATATCACAGTATCTTCATCAGGAATAGATTCCTTCTCTGGAAACCACTTTCTTTGTTCATCCATAAGATGCAACTCTTCATCTGTGAAAGTTTATCATGGGATTACAGCAATTCAATCATGTTTGCAGGCTTGACTCTAGTCTTGATTCTAGTTCTTTGGATCTTTCCATCACATCTGCAGTTATTTACTCCACTGAAGTCTTGAACCCCTCAAAATCATCCATGAGTGTTGGAATAAACTTCTTCCAAACTCTTGTGAATGCTGATATTTGAACCTGTTCCCAAGAATCACTTATGTTCTTAATGACATCTAGAATGGTGACTATTTCCAGAAAGTTTTCAAGTTAGTTTGCCCAGATTCATCAGAATAATCACTATCTATGGCAGCTAGAACCCTACAGAATATATTTCTTTAATAATAAAACTTAAAAGTCAAGATTACTCTTTGATGCATGGACTGAAGAATGGATGTTGTGTGAGCAGGCAGGAAAACAACATGAATCTCATTGTTTAACCCCATCAGAGCTCCTGGGTGACCAGGTGCATCATCAGTGAGAAGTCATAATTGGAAAGGAATCTTTTTTTCTGAGCAATGAGTTTCAACAGTGGGCTTAAATTATTCAGTAAACCATGTTATAAACAGATGTGCTGTCATCCAGGCTTTGTTGTTCCATTTCTAGAGCATAGTCAGGGTGCATTTAAAATAACTTTTAACAGCCTTAGCAATTTCAGAATGGAAAATAAACAGTGGCTTCAACTTAAAGTCATCAGGTGTATTACTCTGTAACAAGAGCATCAGTCTGTTCTTTGATGCTTTGAAGACATGCATTGACTTCTCTCTGGCTATGAAAGTCCTAGATGGCATCTTCTTCCAATAGAAGACTGTCTTGTCTGCACTGAAAACTGTGTTGTTTAGTGTGGCCCCCTTCATTAATTATCTTAACTAGATTTTCTGGGTTATTTGATGCAGTTTCTACATCAGCACTTGTTACCTGATCTTGCACTGTTATGAAGATGGCTTATTTCCTTAAGTCCATGATCCAACCTCTGCTAGCTTCCAACTTTTCTTCTGCAACTTCCTTACCTTTCTCAGCCTTTATGGAATTGAAGATATCTAGGGACTTGTTCTGGATTAGGTTGGGGCTTAAGTGAACATTTTGCTGACTTGATCTTTTATCCAAGTTACTAAAACTTTCTCCATATCAGCAAAAAGACTGCTTTGCTTTCTTATCAATAGTGTGTTCACTGGAGTAGCATTTTTAATTTCCTTCAAGAATTTGTCCTTTGCATTCAGAACTTGAGTAAGTGGTGGTGGTGGTAGTGGTGGTGGTGGTGGTGGTGATGGTGTTCAGATGCTAAATTGTTTCTGACTTTTTATGACCCCATGGACTGCAGTATGTCAGGCTTCCCTGTCCTTCATTACCTCCTGGAGTTTGCTTAACATTAAGTCAGTGATTCTAACCAACCATTTCATCCTCTGTCACCCCTTTCTCCTGCCCTCAATCTTAGCATCAAGGTCTCTTCCAATGAGCTGGCTCTTCACATCAGGTGGCCAAAGTATCGGGGCTTCAGCTTCAGCATCAGTCCTTCCAACAAATATCCAGGGTTGATTTCCTTTAGGATTAAGTGGTTAGATCTCCTTGCAGTCCAAGAGACTCTCAAAAGTTTTCTCCAGCACCAAATTTGAAAGAATCAATTCTTTGACACTCAGCCTTATTTATGGTCCAACTCACATCCATTCATGACTACTAGAAAAACCATAGCTTTGACTATAGGGACCTTTCTCAGCGAAGTGATGTCTTTGCTTTTTGTTACGCTGTCTAGGTTTGTCATAGCTTTTCTTCTAAGCAGAAAGCGTCTTTTAATTTCATGGCTGCAGTCACCATCTACAATGACTTCGGGGCCCAGGAAAATAAAATCTGACACTGTTTCCACATTTTCCCCAACTATTTGCCATGAAGTGATGGGACCAAATGCCATGATCTTAGTTTTCTGAATGCTGAGTTTTAAGCCAGCTTTTACTCTCCTTTTTGCCCTCATCAAGAAGCCCTTTTGTTCCTCTTCACTTTCTGCCATTAGAGTGGTGTAAGAGGCCTAGCTTCCTGCCTATCTCAGCTTTCAGCATGACTTCCTCCTTAAGTCTAATCATTTCTAGCTTCTGATTTAAAGTGAGAAATGTGAGACTCCTCCTTTCACTTGAGCGTGTAAAGGCTATTGTGGAGTTATTAACTGGCACAATTTCAATGCTGTTGTGGCTTAAGGAATAGAGAGGCTAGAAATGGGGGAACAGCCAGTTGGTGGAGCAGTAAGAACACACACAGCAAATATTTATTGAGTTCCCTGTCTTAAATGGGCACTGGTTCATCATGCACCAAAACAATTAAATCATAACATTAAAGATCACAGGCCATAGATCACCATAACAAATATAGTAATAATGAAAAGGTTTCAAATATTACAAAAGTTGCCAAAATGTGACACAGAGATATGAAGTGAGTAAATGCTATTGGAGAAACAGAACTAACAGATTTGCTGAAGTGAGGTTTCCACAAACCTTCCAACTGTAAGATAAAATTTAGTATCTGTAAAACACAATAAACTGAAGAGCAACAAGTGTCTATATTTATAATATCCAAGGTATGGAAACAATCTGTTTTCATTGATGAATGAATGGATAAAGAAATTATGCTATATACAGTCACACAGACACATACACAAACACACATGGTGGAATATTATTCAGCCATATAAAGAAAGAAATTGTACCATTCGTGACAACATGGATAGAGCTATAGGGTGATATGCTAAGTGTAGTAACTCATACAAACAAAGATAAATACAGTGTTATTTTTCATATATGTGATATCTGAAAACATAACAAGCTGATATATACAGAAAACAGATGAGTGGTTGCAAAGGTGGGTACTGGGGGATGTGAAAAAGAGATGAAGGGTGTCAAAAAGTAAAATGAATGGATATTTTTGAAAAAGTGACTTATCAAATATTTTACAACCTTAATAATTTTTTTCTTCTAGTCACAGAGAAATAATAGCTCAATATCTGAATAAGATGGGTGCTTATTTATTTGATAAATTTAGAATCCCTGATATATAGATTACTTCCTTGGTGGTTTAATAATATTTATATGAAAATCTTTTTCAAAACTAATTAATACTAAATCCATAAACCTAATATTGAAGATGATGAAATTAAAAGCAAATGGGTGAGGGTGAAAATAGCCTATGTAATATACATCAATACAAAGCATTACATTAAACAGGCAGACTTCTGAAGGTGTCAATAAGTTCAATAAAATACATCAGTACACATATTGGTCACTGGTTCCTGAATACATGTTAGAACTAGAAGAAAAATAAATATTAATATATGATATATTATAAAGATAAGTTGTTAGAGAAAAATCATATTAAGAGAGCAAGGACATAAATTTAATGTGGATAAATGGGTCATCTTTATATCATTTTATCATTTTATATTTATATCATTTTATATCATACAAAAGGTAACTTTTATTTTTTACTATCTAAAGGGCCTTTATTAGATGATTATCTAACATCAATTTTCTTGATTCTTTTAGAAACATTTAAAACACTGAATTCATACTATATACAGTAGCTATTAGCTTTTCAAAAATGATATTCTTAGGAACCATGTGTCCATTGTCTTATGTGCACTGGACTATCATGAAATTATTTGAGTATGCAAGTCAATTCCCAAGGTACCATAATGAAATGGCAGGTAGTGTCTGGGGTCCAACATGTGATAAATCAAGGAATAGGGCATTTAGGGCATACAGTAGCAATCTAGGAAGAGTTCAGTGATGTTAACATTAACAAGGTGACAACAGGGAAAATACAAGGAAAATATTGGATATTGAAACAATACATATAATTCTTTAATGATGCACAATTTTCAACTATTTATAATGATAGAAATGATGTTGTATTTCCTTGTTTAAGGAAGTGTTCATGGGTTGACAATGATTAATAATCAAATGCTTATCACAGTGTTTGGTTTTTATGTTTTTTTTCTCTCTCTCCATCAACACAAAGTCATTTAGTCAGCCAAGTAACATTGCTTGAAGCAAAGTGCAATAAATATACGTATTTACCCTTCAGCGGTAATTTCTGTGACTGATGTGTGCTACACTCAGATGGTGGAATCTTGTAGGAATCCTCTCAAAGTTATGTTATGCCTTCCAGGCTAGAGTTTCTGAACTAGAATATTACAGCAAACTAGTATGCCAAGCATAGGATCACAGTGTACCAATATAATATTTTCATACTTCAAGGCAAAAAATTAGAGCTGGAGCTGGGTACTCAGAATTACCATTTTCTACTGTGGCATATTTTGATAAAGGTAAAGAAGCCTTGCTTTAGAACCATGTCTCTGACATTCAAGTTAGTCAACACTGGTATCCGGTTGTCATATTAGCCTCTCAAGTTGTCAAGACTTCAGTTCAGCTCAGTCACACAGTCTTGTCTGACTCTTTGTGACCTCATGGACTGCAGCACACCAGGTTTCCCTGATCATCACCAGCTCTGGAGCTTGCCCAAACTCATGTCCACTGAGTCAGTGATGCCATCCAACCATCCATCCTCTGTTGTGCCCTTCCCCTCCTGCCTTCAATCTTTCCCAATATCACAGTCATTTTTCCAGTGAGTCAGTTCTTTGCATCACATGGCCAAAGCATTGGAGCCTCAGCTGCAGCATTAGTCCTTTCAATGAATATTTAAGACTGATTTCCTTTAGGATTGACTGGTTTGATCTCCTTGCAGTCCAAGGGACTCTTGAGAGTCTTCTCCAAACACCACAGTTCAAAAGTATCAGTTATTAGGTGCTCAGCTTTCATTATGGTCCAACTCTCATGTGCGTACATGACTATTAGAAAAACCATAGCTTTGACTATATAGATCTTTGTCAGTAAATTAATGCCTCTGCTTTTTAATATGCTGTCCAGGTTGTTCACAATTTTTCTTCCACGGAGTAAGTGCCTTTTAATTTCATGGCTTCATCACCATCTGCAGTGATTTTGGAGCCTCCAAAAATAAAGTCTTTCACTGTTTCCATTGTTTCCCCATCTAATTGCCATGAAGTAATGGGACTGGATGCCACGATCTTAGTTTTTTA
>SJYC01033683.1:0-31959 GCA_006408675.1 Madoqua kirkii | reverse complement strand
CTCAAAAGAACCAGTTCAAAAAAGTCCTATAAGATGAAATGTTAAGTTATATTATAGGACTTATTTTATACTAAAGTGAACAATTTAAATCCACTTAGTATGTACTCATCATAGAAAACAACTAAAGGTAATATTTATATAGCATACATAAAGAGTATTGGAAGTGTCAATTTTTTTTTTTCTGAGCATCTATTATGTGTTAAACACCTGCTTAATAGTGGTGCTAGATTACACAGGTAACATTTTGCTTTTGCAAAGATAAACAAGATTCAGCTTCTAACACTGATAAGATAGTGATCTCCTGGATAAACTGAAAAAACAGCCAGTGATAAGATGAAAAGTGCTAAAATCAATACATGAAATGGAAAGTTCATTGACTTGACCCAATTCTGAATATATTTTCACTTCATATTCTTATGTACTTCTTTCTGATCATTCAGAGACCATTATCTCTGTAATTGCTGGTTATTGATTCCTAATTAAACTCAGTGTATGCAAATTAATTAAACATCGTTTGCAATAAACATCTCCAAATACAAGCTAACATTATTTGGCATAATAATGTCAAATATTATGGCAAACACTTGACAAGAAACACAAATTTCCTAGCAGCAATGTGATTTAGAATGTTTTGATGTCAGCCAGATTTTCGCTCTGTTAACTTCTACGGTTCTCACACTGTAAATCCCATAGGCCACACCAGTAATATCTTAGAGTCAACAACTCTCTTAAGCATTTATGTATCCAGGGCTGCAAAATGATCTGAAAACTATATGGACATTTTTAACAGAACTAGATGTTTCCTGTAGTTAAAATATAAAATAAATAAAACTTCTTACAGTAACCACCACCGTAAGGGCACACAACAAAAGCCAGGATGTTCTGTAAGGCAAATGTCCATTCAAACCTGGGAGATTTCCAGAGTAGGTTTGCAATAGCCTTCTGTCATATACAAAGGTCAAAAAATAAAGACTTAAAACTAGAATGTTTTTATGCAATTTAGGTGCCTTTTGACCACAGAACATTGCTCTGTCTGTATGAGAAAATTGAAGAAATAAATCACACTTCTTTCTCTTAATGGCTGTTTTCACTGGCCAGCACTTGGTAATATAACTCAAGGCCCAGATTGAATTTCACTTTGGGGCAACTACATTTATCATGATTCCACAGGCAGGTTACTGTGGCCATTGGTTTTGGCACAATGAAAAAATTGCTGTTTCAATGGGAATTGTTTTGTTGTGGTGTATGGAGGGGGATAAATCACAATAGTGTACTCTTATACAGAAGACGATACTGTAAAGATCTTTCAATGAGTAGTAAAATATTCAGCCAGGCATAGCTGATAGTAAAACGGGGTGTTTCACAAGTCCACTAGTTAATTCAGTACCAGTATTTGCCATGCATCATGCTGGTCACTAAAACTCAAATCCATCACACTGATAAAGGAAAAGACTTCAGCTAAAACTCTGGAGTGAAAAGCTCATTGCTTTTCTTCTGCTTTGCAAGTTTGTATTTTAGAAGTATTCATTCATCAGTATATATTGAATGCTTATTCTATCCAATGCATTGTGTTAGGTGTAAGAAGTAATACATTGAATAAGGCAAAATGCCAGCTCTTATAAGTCTGGACAATACAGAATACTGATCAGAGAGACATTACCATTAACACATAAATGGGTGGCTAATGGGAATGAAATGTATCAAGTATTAAACAGAATCCTTTTTTCTATAGCCGCAGTCTTTTTTGTGACTCAGATTGAGGGTTACCAGGTTGATGTTTATCTCTCATAAGCAAAAATAGATTCTAGTGAGGAGTGGGGAATGAATTCTTGTATTTGGGATCCAGTTTCTCTACTCACTATGTGATTTGCGGCAGTAACTTCAAATTTTAGGACTCAATTTACATTTTAAAATTAGAAAAGAATAGTACCTATATCTACTGGGTAGTTGTGAATATAAATTGAAATAATGCATTTGAAAATACTTTGCAAGAAAACAGAGTAGACTACCAACAGATACACAAATGCTATTTGTTGTTGTTGTTGTGTTGTTGTTAATAAATCCTCTGGGACAAATAAACCCCTTATAAAAAAGCAAGCCATCTTAAAAGAAAAAAAGCCATAAATCATGTAAAACAGAACTTCCTGCCTGCCTTCCCATGAGAAAACTATATCTGAGCAGTTTCAATTTACCCCTAACCATGTAAACACAAATAGACCTGACCAATTCAAACTCATGAAACTGGAGAAACCTCTGCCCCAGGCCTTGTCTTCTTGATTTGGGGCAAGTTTTTTAATTTGAGTATCAGTTTCTATCCCTGGAAAATGGGACTCAAAACACTGAACAGAGAACTACCAAACTATAGAGATACCAAATGAAAAGAAGTATGTAAAAAAAAGCATGAGGTCCTCTGCCAGGTTCATAGTAGGTCCTCTACAAATGTTAATCAGGTCCATCCCCAAAACAATGAGTTCCAAGATTGTCGTTAACTCTAATTTAATTAACCAGCTACCCTTTACTATTGATGAATTTTATATCAATAACATTTGCATTTTGACACTTCTTTTTCTAATTACGTATAATTTGCTCCCTGTTAAAGGAATTTCAGGCATCACCAAGCAGGTCAGGAGATACTTCACCAACTCAGAAAATTTCCTAGAAAGCTGATTCTGAAATCGTACTTCTTTATTTGTTTTAATGCAGTCTTCAAGAGAGTAAATGGTGATGGAGATAGATCATCGCTGCTTTCTTTTGGGACTGGAATCATGTGCCCTTCCACAGTTCTTTTCTTTTCCCTAAAGCAAGCCCTGGGGCTGCTCTGATGGATGGCTCAAATGGTAAGGAATCTGCCTGCAATGCAGGAGACCAGAGTTTGATCCCTAGGTGAGGAAGACAACCTGAAGAAGGGAATGGCTACCCACTCCAGTGTTCTTGCCTGGAGAATTCCAAGGACAGAGGAGCCTGGTGGGGTACAGTCAGTGGGGTCGCAAAGAGGTAGACACAACTGAGCTACTAACAATTTCAAAGCAGGTCCCATATCTAAATAGCCCAAACTCCACTTTTCTTTCTAGCTTAAGAGTCTGTAGTTTCTATTTCTGCTTTTTAGTAAATTTTACTGGTTTTGTGTTTTGTTTTGTTTTGTTTTTTTCCATCCTGTAACCCTGTGTTGTTTAGGGTTCAGCTGAACATAACAGAAACCACTCTAATGAGGTTGAATAGAAAGAGGTTTCTATTACCCGTGAGGAGCAGGCACTAGAGTAATCTTCCAGTCAACTTTCATTCTTCAGAATCACGATGATCTTCTGTGAGTGGGAAAGAGGTCTTGGAGAAGCATAAAACTACAACTGCAAAAGCCAGCTTCCTCTATCACGACCATGCCATGAAATGGATGCCTTGTCCCTTGCCCTCCTCCCTTCATACCTCGGACCTGAATCCAAGCTTGTCAGAATGCGCGTGATTGGCAGAACTGAACACATCCAGAAATCTACCCACAGAGCACCTTTGAAATGCAGTGTTTTTGTTTTCTAGCCTCTACAAAATAGGACAAACACTAGACAGGAGCTAGAATATACTGAGACCATTCTACATGTCTGCTGCAAACACCACAGAATATTTGTGTGTCCTCTATTTTTCTACTATTTTTTGATGGTGGTGGTGGTGGTGCTGGTTTAGTTGCTAAGTCGTGTCTGTCTCTTGAGACCCCATGGACTGTAGTCTGCCAGGCTCCTCTGTCCATGGGGATTCTCTAGGCAAGAATACTGGAGTGGGTTGCCAGCTCCTACTCCAAAGGATCTTCCTGACCCAGGAATCAAACCTGGGTCTCCTGCATTGCAGGCAGATTCTTTACCAACTGAGCTATGAGGGAAGCCCATTTCGATGAAGAAGGCCCATGCCCGCCTCTAGGGGATCTTCCCAACCCAGGGATCTAACCTAGGTCTCCTGCATTGCAGGTGGATTCTTTACCATCTGAGCCACCAGGGAAGCCTGTGGATCTTTGACTTCAAGCTTAAGGTTGTTAATTGTGCTACTTTATTAACAGATGGCAAAGAATCTGCCTGCAAGAGTCAAGAAATTTGAGCAACTAAGCACAGCACAACACAAAGACCTAGAGTCTTGGTGACCTAGAGACACTAATTAGTTTTTGGACCTGGGAAACCCATTTTCTTTATAAAACCTTTGTTTCCCATGTGTGTAAAATGAGGAGATTAGATTCAGTCATTGCTGTGGAAGCATTTTTATAATATGCTTATGTATATTATTGTTGCTGCTAAGTCACTTCAGTTGTGTCCGACTCTGCGACCCCATAGACGGCTGCCCACCAGGCTCCGCTGCCCCTGGGATTCACCAGGCAAGAACACTGGAGTGGGTTGCCATTTCCTTCAATTATTGTTGCTAGTATAAATAAGTAACCTTCTGTATTTGATTAAAAGTGTTACACAGGCTCTTAGTATTATTATGGAAACAATGCTGTTTCAATTAATTCTAATAGACCTATCTACAGAGGCAGATAAGAACAAGCAGTATGTTTTCCCATCCTGAAGAGGTTTACAGACTCAATGGCTTGACTAAAGGACACTTTGAAAAGTCTTCTAGTTTTTTTCTGTCCCAGTCTCTCCAAGGCACTTCATAAAGCAATCAGTTCTTTACCCTTTTGTAACTGCCTTCCAGACTCCCAGAGCAGATACAGAGAGGCTAACAGAAATCATTTCAGTGAACGTCACAGTGTTTGGGGAGCCAAAGCAGTCGGCAGGGCCTCTCAGTCTGGTGTGTTCTTGCTGTGAGGATACAGGCCAACAGGACTGACCCCTGCAAGATGTGTTTCCATGGTAACTACATTTTTTACCCTTTTATAGAGTCACCCTTATGATTCTAAACATACGATAAAAACAAACGTTTTAGTTAGCTTGGGCTACTGCAATGAAATGTCATAGTCTAGATGGCTTAAACAACAAACTTCTACTCTTCACAGTAACTGGAAAATCTGAGATCAAGGTGTCAAGAGATTTAATGTCTGGTGAGAACATTCTTCCAGGTTTGTATACAGTCATCTTCTCATTATATCCTCACACAGCAGAGAGCAGAGACCACCTCTTTCACTTTTCTTCTTATAAAGGGCCTGGTGCCAATCATGAGGACTCCATCCTCATAGACTAAACACCTCCCAAAGGTCCCATCACCTAATACCATCACATTGCTTGTCATCAACATATGAATTTGTGGGGTGAGGCGGGCTTCCCTGGTGGCTCAGAGGTTAAAGCGCCTGCCTTCGATGCAGAAGACTCAGGTTTGATCCCTGGGTCAGGAAGATCCCCTGAAGAGGGAAATGGCAATCCACTCCAGTATTCTTGCCTGGAGAATCCCATGGACAGAGAAGCCTAGTAGGTTACAGTCCACGGGGTCACAAAGAGTCGGACACGATGGTGCGACTTCACCTTCACCTTCACCAACACTTAGTCCTTAATAATACCCATTTTGCTATTTCTACCAACACTGTATAGACATCGTTTAAATGGGTTACATCAATATAAACAAATTAATTATACCTTAGATGGTTTTTAAAAAAGCAATACACCAAACTCCCTTGATGCTTACCCCACTTAGAGTATAAAACTCTGATCATCAGGAAGAAAACTTTTGTGTATTTGTTCAGTTGGTTGCTGAGCTTTGAGAGTTCTTCATATAATCTGGACAGATATTTCATTTGCAAATATTTTCTCCAAATATGTAGCTTGTCTGAATCCTCTTGGCAGTCATTCCTAGAGCAAAAATTTTTAATTTTGATGAGATTAAGTTTATCAGTTTTCCCTTGTATTGATTTTGTTTTGAGGGCATGATAGAACTATTGGTCTAATCCTAAAACTTGGGAGATTATCTCATATGTTTTCTAAAAGATTTATAATTTTACATTTAAGTTGATCCATTTTAACTTAATTTATGTACAGGGTCTGAAGTTTACATGATTCAACTTTTTGCCTATGGATGTCCAAAAGCTCTAGAACCATTTGTTGAAAAATGCTATCTTTTCTTCACTGAATTGCATTTGCACTTCTGTTAAATATCACTTGGGCATATTTGTGTGGGTCTATTTCTAGATATTCTATTCTGTTCCAGTTATCTATCCCTTTGCCAATACTACCAAATCATAATTGCTGAACCTATGTAGAAAGATTCCTCCCACTTTTTTCTTGTTTCAACTGCTTTTGCTATTACGAGTTTTTTTCAAGTCCATACAAATTTTAGAATATTTCTCTCTCTCTTATTATATATACACATACACACACACAAACACATATAAACTCTGCTGCTGTTCTGATGGGAATTTTATCTGCAGTGAAATCCTCTACCACTGAGCTATACCCCTAGACTATGTTATATCCACATATCAATCTGAGGGGAACAGACATCTTTACTATGCTATCTCCTAATTCAAGAACATTTATTTAGGTCATTTCTGTTTCATTATATGATGGTTTAAAGCTTATAAATCATATAGTATATGTTATCTTAGATTTACACCTGTTTAATACTTTTGAATGATTTTAAATCATATTGTATTTTTAATTTTTACCCACAGTTTTATTGTTAATGTTTAGAAATAATAACAAAATTTTAACATTGATTATGTTTCCTATGATCTTGCTGAACTCACTATTTAGTTATAGCAAGTTTTGGGGGTGAGGTGGCTTGTTTTTGTTTTTTGAACTCCGTGAGATATTTTATGTAGACAGTTATGTCCACCAGCAAATAGAGTCTCTTGCTTTCCAATCTATATGCTTTTTATTACTTTTTCTTTCCCACTGAGCTGACTAACACTTGTAGTAGTATATTGAATGAAGGGTGAAAGCAGACATCTTAGCCTTGTTCCTGATCTTAAGGGAAAATTATTCACTCTTTAACCATTAAGTAAAGTGTTAATATAATGTACTTTGTGGATGATCTTATTTGAACAAAAGACACTGTCTTTTTCAGTCTTGTATGAGATACTGCAAAACACAGTTTAGGAGCAGACAGTAGAATCTAGCTACCCTCTATGAAGTTAGACATTAAAAAGATCAGCAAAATTATGAAACAGTGCTATAGTTCCACTTCTTTTTCTGCAAACTATAGTAACTGTCTATAAAAACATGCTATTTTATTTTTAATGAATTAATAAATATTTTAAATTTTATCAGTTTTAATTTTTGATATGGTAAATCAATAGATATATGCCAAATAAATACAAAGTCTTTGGAGTCCTCAATAAATTTTAAAAGCATGAAGTGGTCCTGAGACAAAAATGTCTGAGAACCATTTCTATAAGCTAACAGACATCTTTAAATTTTACTACAGTTGGTGTTTAATTTCTGATAAATGCCCGCATATAGGAATCATACTGGAAGACATAATTTCTATAAATATGTATGTGAATCACAATTACAGGGACTTTTCTCATTATTATTAACTTTTTCTTGAAAATCTGTGTTGTTCTTCACTTTCAGCTAATAAAGGGCAATACAACCAAAGCCCAAAATTCACTTTTAGAAACTTTATACAGAGTTATGCATACTCAACCAATATTGAATGCTTGTTTTGTGCACTGGGTTTACAGTGGTAAAGAAAACAGACAGAAATCATTTGCTTTCATGAATCATGTCTTCTAATTGCAAGAAAAAAAATTAATCATCAAGTAATATTGTACCAGGTACACTGTAGGACAAGTAGGCATGGAAACTCAAGTCAGTTATGGCTATTCTTGCTCTGGGGCTAAAAAGTTCTGCCTCTTCTGGAATTAAAGCCAGGAGTAGAGAATGTTTCTACTGATTGGGTACAAATATGATAGAGAATATGCAGATCCTCACTAGATGAACGTGCTTTCCTTCATTTTTTCTCAATCCTCCTTCCTTCTTCCTTAGCTTTGCCTTGTGTGGAACTCTTATCAAGCTCGAGGCATTACTGTCAAGGTTTCTTCTTATAAGGAGTGAAATTTGTATTACTTCCCTAGAGCATGTTACTGACTTCTACTCTTAGGGGAGTTTTAAAAAAAGACATTCATTTACATCAGGAAGTTATCCATCAACTTTTCCTTATCCTTTGACTGTTTTAATGATGATACATGAAACAGGCCCACATTTTTTAATAAATAAAAATAGAAATCTTGTAAAGAATTTGTTTCCTGCTGACTGTGAGAAACAGAATCCTAGGTGGCATGGTGGCCTTATTTGTTTGCATATAGTCTTATTTTGAGATAAGCAGAGCTACTGGAAATCACTCTCATGCAAGGCTAATGTCACAGCACATGGAACCCTATAAGAATCAGCAATGTGGCAAGCCAGGGTGTGCAGAGGGCCTCTGAGCTTAATAAGCAACTGCCTTAAATTATTCTATCCAGTTTTTTTTTTCCTTAATTCTTGTGCATCCGTTAACATATCATCTTTTTCATTTCTGGAACAGCCTCAGGAAAAGCACATGTTGTTTCTTTCAGTGATGATCTAGTCTGGCGAGTGGGTCTTATGTTTATAACACTACTCTGCAAACATCATCACTAAGCTCTTGGATGTGCTTAATTGTGTGAGAAAATTTTAAGTGATAATAATTTGGCATAATTCAGGCAATAAGGAGAATGTTGTTAGAAATTGTTCTTGACTGGTCATTTTCTTTACCTTCTATAATTAAAGCGGTCTTCCTTTTATCTTTCACATATTCCCCTTCTTTCCCATAAACACAGAATCAATGGTGACTTTTTGCCTAGTTTTTCTCATATATTCATTCATCAGTTATGTATAACTCAGATATTTTTCTGAATATACCTAGATGTGAAATGTATTAAGTGGTTATGACTCCATGGAAATAAGGCTTGATTTTTTTTTCTGTTGATAAAATTTTACTTCAATGACTACTGTTTCTTTCTTTTCTATCCCCCTGGGCCCTTTTCAAGGCAGGTTGGCCATTTTGTGATTGGAAGAAGCAGAAAACAAACAAACAAACAAAAATTAATCTGGCTACTTCAGATAAGGGGATCTCTGGAGGCCTTTCTGAGGTGACAACATAAAACTTGAAATCTAAAAAGGGCCAGCCAGGCAAAAGAAACAGCAAGTGCAAAGGCCCTGAGATACCAAGGTGGGATGAGCTTGGTTTGTTAAAGGAAAAGCAAGAAGTGTGACTGGACCTGAGTTGCCTAGGGAAGAGAAGAGGGGTCTGGGGGAAAAAGATTTTTTTGGCCATGGTGAGAGACTGGATTTGATCTTTAAAATGATGTGATGTCACTCAAAGGAATTTGATCCAACAGTCATCAAACATCTGTGGAATCTTCCTTCAAAATACATCCTCAATAATCATTCTAAAGAATCCCTGCCTACAGCTTAATGAGATGCCATAGCTGAACTTGGGAGCCTCCAAGGACTGCCTCATCTAAACCCCCTTGTTTTCCAGAATTTCAGGGAGGGCCATGGCCAACTGCCAGCCATGGAACAAATGGGGAACAAGAAGAACTGAGGCTTCTGGGGTCCTACCAGAGGGGACTGCCTGACTCTTCTTGTTCTATCCTTGCACTTCACATTATTGCAACCATTCTTCCCATCATCATCCACTTTAATCTCATTTCCAAATCCTGCATCCCTGCTCCTATCTCACCCTCCCCCTGCTTGTGCCAAGTCTTTTTACCTCCCTTTATTCCCCATCCCCAATTCTGAATGGGCCCCCGCTGAATTGAGAAGCAAGGATGAGGGGGGGTTTTGGAATGTGAGTGAGGGAAAAGTGGGACCAGATGAGGTGGTCTCTGCATCTCTTGCCTCTGATGCCAAAATCCACTCATTAACATCAAATAATGGCTGGAGCTGATGGGGCTGCCTGATTACCTACCCCAAGGTCCTAGATCCCTCTCCCTTCCATACACTTCCTTTCTGCTCTATCCTCTTTCTCCATGACCCACCCTCCACTAACCCCCTACACCTTCTTCCAAGATCCTTCTCCTGGCCTGTTCCTCACCTTTGCCATGACCCTTCCCTTCTCCATCTTCTCTCATCAACAGCCTGAGTCCTTCACAGACCCCTGTTTTTCCTGTCTCCCCAGCCCTCCCTCTCTACTCTTTCTTCATTCTCTCCCTCCCCCCCAGCCACCCCAGAATTTCCTTCATATTTGATGTCTCTGGCCAACCTTATTTCACTGCTCCTCCGCCAGAAAACACCAGAGAGGAGGAAGAGATCTTGCTATTCTTCCATCCCCACGTCAGTGAGGCTAAATGAGGGCTTCCCCTTGACCATCCCTCACCCCACTATAACTCTGTGTATTTCTGTCCCCAGCTCTTGTCAATGATTACTATTTAAAAAATGATTTGAAGTTATGTCTTCCCTGGTGGATCAGCTTGTTAAGAAGCCGCTGGCAATGCGGGAGACCTGGGTTCAATCCCTGGGTTGGGAAGATCCCCTGGAGAAGGGAACGGCTACCTGGTCCAGTATTCTGGCCTGCAGAATTTCATGGACTATATCCACAGGGTTGCAAAGAGTCAGACATGACTGAACAACTTTCACTTTCACTTTACACATCCTTGTAGTCAGTTATTCCTGTGAAATATTTATTAGGCATTATTCTGTGTCAGTCACTAAGCATGATTCTGGATTTACGTGTCCAGGGTTGGTAATACGTAGCAACCATGACTCATTTACATAGTTATTCAATTCTCTATAGCCCTTATTTTCATATCATGCTCAAAAGACACCTGGAATGTATTCAATTGTGGCCCCCGTGGTATGAAGACAGAGCTCCACCACTGTTATTGTTCTCAGTTTTAAATAATGAAAATGATATAAATTTAGATAATTGAAAATATATAATTTCAAATTTCAATTTAGATAATGGAAAATATATAAATTTAAAATTTGCAAATTAAAAAATAAATAACTAGACTTTCATGTAAGATTTCATTTAAAGAGTTGTAAAGCTGACAGAACTCTTCTCTGTCATAAAAAACTAGCAAGATAAAAATATTTTTCCTAAAATAAATTTTTCCTATATTAACACAAGACAGTGTGCCAGATAATGAAATGGTAACCCAGAAAATTCATTTAAATAGGAGTGAATTAAAATTGGGATTCTCAAACTTTTTCATTTTAGAACCTCAAACTCTTATTTAAGATCTCAGAGAGTTTTTCTTTATATCTATTAATGTTTTTTATATTAGTAATTGTTTTCATATCTGAGGAAATTTAGAAATATTTATTTAATCCAGTTCCATGGAATTCTACAGGAAAGAATTGCCATTCCCTTCTCCAGGGGATCTATCTGACCCAAGGATTCAACCAAGGTCTCCTGAATTGAAGGAAGATTCTTTACCACCTGAGCCACCAAGGAAGTCCAGTTATTTAGCAATTCATTTAAAAATAAGTGTACACATTAACATATATTTTTGTGTTAATATATGTAAATCTGCAAAAAATAACTGTATCTTTCAAAACAAAAATATTAGTGAGTGGTTTATTTTGCACTTTTGCAAGTCTCTTGAAGGTGGTATATAATGGAAGAACTGCTGGATTCCCAATTCTGGTGCAATGTCATATGTCATATAGCCTCTGGAATATGTCACTACAGGTTCATGAAAGAACAAGAACAAAAATGGTAAAAATATCCTAGTTTAATTCTGAACAAAATTTTGACCTATGGACCTACTGAAAATGTCTCAAAGGATTCCTAGGAGTGCTCAACCACACTTTAAGAACCACTGACTTAAGAGCTATTTTAGAAAACACTGATCCATTCAAGGTTATAAAAAAATACTATATAATAGAGAATAATTTCAAAAAGAACAAATATTTTCCATAAATGTAAAAGTACAGGTATATAAGCTCCAAAACTAAGGATATACTATTTGTAGATGACATGCTTTTCCACATATTACAAAAATTCTTAGACAGATGAAGCTATTTTAGCAAGATTGTAAGATACAAGATCAACACAAACAGACACAAAATCACTCACATTTATACATACTAACAACAAACATATGGACACCAAAGGTTACATCACAGTATCATTTTTACATTTGCTTTGAAGAAAATTAAATACTTTGGTATGATATTGAAAAAAAAAACAGGTTCCATATTATCAATATAAAATGCTGATGAAAGAAATCAAAAACCTACCTAAATAAAGACACATATTGTGTTCACAGATTTGAAGATGCTGTAGGAGTAAAGGTGTTAATTCTCCTGAAACTGATATATAGGCTTAATGCAATTCCCTTCAAAATTTGGCAGATTTTTGTAGACATAGGACCTATAACCACTTAAAATAAGTTTCCAAAGGAAGAATAAAGTCAGAATCATTCTATACAATGTTAAGTCAGATTCCAGAGCTCCAGTACTCAGGACCATGTGTTCCTGGGATAAGAACAGACAATGCAAGAGAATAGAGAACTTAGAAACAGTCTCACACAAGGATGTCCAAGTGATGTTGACAAAGATGACAAATCAATTCAATGAAAGAAGTTTAACCTTTTCAACAAATGGTGCTGGAAAAATAAGATATCCATAGGCAAGGAAAACCCTGACTTCAACTTCATACCTTGTGCATGGAATCATGAGCTTAAAACATAAAACTATAAAACTTTGAGAAAATGACAAAGAAGAAAATTTTTGGAACTTAGAAATAGGCAAAGAATTCTTAGATTTGACAACAAAAGTTATGCTCACAAAAAAACCTTTACTTGAATGTTGAAAGCAGCTATATTTGTTAACAGCCAAAATCAGAAACAACCTAGATACCTTTCAATGAGTAACTGGCTAAACAAACTGTAGTGCCTCCATACCATGGATTACCCCTCAACAATAAAAAAGAACCCATCACTGAAACCATAACATCACTCAAACCAATAACTGGTTTGATATCAATGATATTACACTGAATGAAAAAGCCAATCTCACCGAGTTACACAATAAATGATTTCACTCATATCACTCTTGAAATAACATACTTATAAACATGTGGAATGGATTAGTGATTGCCAAGTGTTAGAGGTAGAAAGAAGGGAGATAGATATGCTTATCAATGGCCACATGAGCAAGGTTTCTGATGATGGGACAGTTTTATATCCTGTTGTCACTGTGCTTGTGCTGTGTGCTTGGTCGCTCAGGTGTGTCCAACTCTTTGGACATGACTGACAGTAGCCTGTCAGGCTCCACCGTCCATGGGGATTCTCCAGGCAAGAATACTAGAGTGGGTTGCCATGCACTCCTCCAGGGGATCTTCCCAACCCAGGGATGGAACCCAGATCTCCCACATGGCAGGAGGATTCTTTACCCTCTGAGCCACCAGGGAAGCCCATCATAGTGCTTACACAAATCTATACAAGTGATAATATTGCATAGAACTACACATACACATGCATACACAACACACACACACACACACACATTCACAAATGTACGTCAAACTGATCAAGTCTGAATAAGCTTTGTGGATTGTGCCAATTTAATTCCTTGGTTTTTGATATTCTACTATACTTAAGCATATGTTATCATTGGAGGAAAAGGTACGGGGGACTTCCATGTACATTTTTGCTACTTCATGTGAATCTGTAATTATTTCAAAATAGAAAGTTAGAAAACAGTAACTAAAACCTCAAAACAGAGAACACATAAAGTAAATCTGAAGAGAGGAAACTCAGAGTTTGTGAGTAGTTCAGTAGATGGGTCATGTTTCTACCATGCAGTCTCTATGGTTGCGCCAGTAGGCCAAGACAAAGAACCACCATCAAGAGAGGAAGCATCAACATGGAGGGACTAAGTGAGCTTATAATCAGAACATGAGTATGCAACAAGTTACTTTGGTTCAGTTCCTTTGTCAGCCATCTTCCTCGCCTAGTGGAGGCAATTTTCTCCAATTTCAAAAGAGCTTCAGCTAATTTTATGCTAATTTTTCAATCATATAATTATACATTCAATATCCAGACCCAACTCTGAAGTCAGAGTAGTATTTATGTTTTTAAATCAAAAGATCTGGTGTCTTTTTAGGTTCATGGTCCAAGTAGGCCATTGCTATAAGTAAAGTTATTAAAAACTAATTAGATAAAAATGATAAAATGCTGACAACCAAATTTGAATTAATTTCAATAAAACAAATATTATTTTATAAACTACTTTCAGGCCAGTCAGCATGTTTTACTATAAGCCTGGATTCTCAGACTTATAAACTACTGACTTCAGCATTATTTCCATAAATGTAGTGTGTGCTTTTACGCTTCAGAAGTAACTGGCTGTGACATGCATCTGGAAAATATGCATTAAAGATCTGTTTTTTCTAAAAGAGCTGACTTCTAGGAATTAAGATATTAGTTATTTCCTTTTCTTTCTACCAAAGGAGTGTAGAAATGCCAAAATGTCAGAAACTGTTCAACAAAATGATGGTGTTAAGCTCAAGAGACAAAATTCAGTTCACCAGTTGTGTCTTCCTATTCTTTGACTGGTGGTGTGAAAATCAGCAGTCTCTTCTGCAGTTTTAATGAAGCTTTCTTTTAGAGAGAACTAACCGCTAATCATAATCCATATCAGTTTACAAAAAAAACTTCTTTAAAATATTTTAATTCAGTGGCCTTTGAAGATTGTATGTTTATATTTAAATATCAGTAGATACTTTCATACATAAGCATGAAAGTCCATTCATATATAGCGTACTGGTACAGAAAATATGCAACATTTATATATAAGTTATGAGTTTGAGAAAGGACACGCCATGACTAATATTAATTGACATAACAAAAATTCACTTGTTGCACAACATCATGGTCTCAGGAGTCAGAGGGTGAAGATGCACTTGGAATCAGAATGTTTCTTCCATTAGTCTTAGCAAGTGTTTGGATTTTTGAAGTTTAATGTCCTGACTTTGAATACAATATATTTTAATTAACTTATCCCAACATTCCAGTCATATAAACATACTCAGTTCCATTCAGTTCAGTCACTCTGTCGTGTCCGACTCTTTGTGACCCCATGAATTGCAGCACACCAGGCCTCCTTGTATATCACCAAGTTCCAGAGTTCACTCAGACTCACATCCATCGAGTCAGTGATGCCATCCAGCCATCTCATCCTCTGCCGTCCCCCTCTCCTCCTGCCCCCAATCCCTCCCAGCATCAGAGTCTTTTCCAATGAGTCAACTCTTCACATGAGGTGGCCAAAGTACTGGAATTTCAGCTTTAGCATCATTCCTTCCAAAGAAATCCCAGGGCTGATCTCCTTCAGAATGGACTGGTTGGATCTCCTTGCAGTCCAAGGGACTCTGAAGAGTCTTCTCCAACACCACAACTCCAAAGCATCAATTCTTCGGTGCTCAGCTTCTTCACAGTCCAACTCTCACATCCAAACATGACCACTGGAAAAACCATAGCCTTGACTAGACGGACCTTAATAGGCAAAGTAATGTCTCTACTTTTCAACATGCTATCTAGGTTGGTCATAACTTTTCTTCCAAGGAGCAAGTGTCTTTTAATTTCATGGCTGCAGTCACCATCTGCAGTGATTTTGGAGCCCAGAGAAATAAAGTTTGACACTGTTTCCAGTTTCCCCATCTATTTCCCATGAAGTGATGGGACCAGATACCACAATCTTAGTTTTCTGAATGTTAAGCTTTAAGCCAACTTTTTTTGCTTTCTTCTTTCCCTTTTATCAAGAAGCTCTGTAGTTCCTCTTCACTTTCTGCCTTAAGGGTGGTATCATCTGCATATCTGAGGTTATTGATATTTCTCCTAGAAATCTTGATTCCAGCTTGTGCTTCTTCCAGCCCAGCATTTCTCATGATGTACTCTGCATAGAAGTTAAATAAGCAGGGTGACAATATACAGCCTTGACATACTCCTTTTCCTCTTTGGAACCAGTCTGTTGTTCCATGTCCAGTTGTAACTGTTGCTTCTTGACCTGCACGTAGATTTCTCAAGAGGTGGGTCAGGGGGTTTGGTATTCCCATCTCCTTCAGAATTTTCCATAGTTTATCGTGATCCACACAGTCAACGGCTTTGGCATAAACACTTTGATAGAGCAATAAAGCATATTTCTCCATATCACTTCAGTTCAACCAAAAGCTGGTTGGTGTAAACAGCTAACAACATACTAGGTATTGGTGTAGAGACACAGAAATAAAAAGACCAGGCCTGTAATTTGAAATGTTTACCGTTTTTGAATTGACAGTATTAAAAAAGGAACTCCTAGCCAGTGGGGGACAGAGAGTTTGCTGCTTTGCCAAAGGACCTGGACTAAGTTTCACTTCAAGTTCAGTGTCTTGACTAGCCCTAAAGAAGAAATGTCAGATGCTCAGACAAATATTAGATAAAAATTATTTGGCTTTCTTTCACCAAGACTAGAAGTTAGTTTGCATTCAAGATAAATGCACAAGGCTTATAAACTTAAATCTAGATATCTCAGAAGCTTCATGCATTTTACTATCACATGCCAACAAAGTTCATGTATAACTGTCAGGTGACAAAAGCTTTACATGTGAACTGCTGTGTGCCCAGTGCTGGTTACTTCCTTTCTCATGTCTAATACAAAACCTTTTTCACCATAAATAAAATGTAATTAGATCAAGTCTTCCCACAGTACGTGGAGGTGAGAGTAAACGCACAATGAGCAAAATAAATGCAGCAGAACATGGGCTGCAAACTCCTAATGGTTGCTTGGCAGTAAAATATGTGTATATAATAATAATGACATTGTATTGCTTTCAAGAGCAATGAGGCTCCTATCCAAGGGAAAATAAGTTCATTAAAGTGCCAAGAAACCATCCTGGCAGTATAGCTGAGGCCTCCTCCTGTATCATCAATCTGACACAAGTAGGAAGCAATGGGCCTGGTCCCTATACCTGATACTGAGGTTCCACGGCAGTGCTGGCTCCACCAGTGGCAGTACCGTGATGTTTTCTTTCGTAATTATGACATAGTCTAATGTGAAGGATTTCGGTTACCATGATATTTGGGCTACTATGACAATAGCCTGGAACTATTTGGCTTGGTAATGCCATTGGATACTTATTTATAGGATATATGATTCATGTGTTTTATAACTTCAATTCAATAACAAAAGGTATAATGTTTTATTCAATTACACTATTTTCCTACCTTTTGGCTAAGGTTTCTTTTTCTTACAAAGACATAAAGAGAAAAAGGAATAAAAACCTACTTAAAGATTATGAGACACATATAAACTTATTCTGAATTTAACCAGGAAACTGGAAAAGGTTCAATGGGCTTGAATCCCAGTGTTGACATTGGAACTTGGAAGCCATCATACCCAATGTATGACTTCATGCTACCTTTAATGAAGTATAACAGATTTAATTTCACTTTGATTATTTTCAGGATTTCTGATTCTCTCCAGCAAAAGGAAATTAATTAGTAAGCTGTCCAAATTAAGTCATTTTTGCTGATATTCCTTGAGCACTAAAGAACAAACTTTTTTCCTAAATCATCTAAAATGAATATAAATTGCAACAAGGAGGGAAAAATCTTTTATAAAAACCAGAATGTGTGTTTCCATAAAAATTCAATGTGACCATTAGTTCAGAGTAATTATTAGATGGCTGGCTTACTACGTAAGAAAATAAAATGGAACATGTTATATGATATGCCAGTTTTACTAACAGATATAATCCATTATGCATCCTTTGTGAAAGAGATCATCTCTGTACTTATTCCGAAGTTCTTTAGTAAAGGAATTGCTGCTCTCATAGATAAGCTAAAAAGAAAAAAAATGCTTTCTTTGAAAAAACCTAAGGACTCTCACACCATACATTTTAGATGAATTAGTAAGTCTTGGTAAAGTTTAAAATTACTATTGCTTAATGAATAGTAGGCAATTAATGAACTGACAACTAGATCTGTCTCTTATACACATCTTTTGAAGATTGTATGTTTATATTTAAATATCAGTAGATACTTTCATACATAAGCATGAAAGTCCATTCATATATAGCGTACTGGTACAGAAAATATGCAACATTTATATATAAGTTATGAGTTTGAGAAAGGACACACCATGACTAATATTAATTGACATAACAAAAATTCACTTGTTGCACAACATCATGGTCTCAGGAGTCAGAGGGTGAAGATGCATTTGGAATCAGAATGTTTCTTCCATTAGTCTTAGCAAGTGTTTGGATTTTTGAAGTTTAATGTCCTGACTTTGAATACAATATATTTTATGAACTGACAACTAGATATTGTGCTGAATTGAATGTTTAAAAACATGATATAGATATCTTGAAATGCAGACATTCTTTTTAAAGAATAAGAACTATTAATAGTTTGAAATAGTAGTAAACAAATAGGAAATACCTTAAGCAGTAAGAATTATAAGATATAGGGCTAAAAGAGTATTGCTGCTGCTGCTGCTAAGTCACTTCAGTCGTGTCCGACTCTGTGCGCGACCCCACCAGGGGTCGGCAGCCCACCAGGCTTCATTGTCCCTGGGATTCTCCGGGCAAGAACACTGGAGTGGGTTGCCATTTCCTTCTCCAATGCATGAAAGTGAAAAGTGAAAGTGAAGTCGCTCAGTCAAGCCTGACTCTTAGCAACACTGCAGCCTACCAGGCTCCTCCGTCCATGGGATTTTCCAGGCAAGAATACCGGAGTGGGTCGCCATTGCCTTCTCCAGAAGGCACTACAACTGCAGTAGATGCCATTAATTCCCTTTCCAGATCCCTGACTTGCCAGTGCAACCCTCCTCCACCTGCTGAAAGTTTGGGCTATAATGGCACAACAGCTGGTGGAAAAGACACACCTTGCTGGAAGGCAAAAAAAAGGTGCAGCAGATGATGATGAGATGGTTAGATAACATTCCAACTAAATGGACATGAATCTGAGCAAACTCCAGGAGATAATGGAAGAGAGAGGAGCCTGGCATGCTGCAGGGGTTGCAAAGATTTGGACATGACTTAGAGCCTGAACAACCACACCACAGCCCCCTTCTCCAGACAGGAATTGTGCTGGACCAAGCCAGAGATGCCTTTGTGGTTATGAAAGCTCCCACCTACCTGTGGGAAAAGCTTAGTCCACCTGCCAATAAATGATGCAAGTGAAGGAAATCCAATTTGTCCAAATGGAATAACTGAATTTCCATTTGTACTCCAGAGTGCCCCATAGGATCAGGCTGACCCCTAGACTTCTGCTAAGAGCACATCTTTTCCTATCTTCTTCATCTTCTCTATTCTATTCCACTTTCATCACTTCCTTATTTTCTGAAAGCATATTCTCAAAAAAAAAAAAAGCTTCATTTGCATAATAATCTCCAATTTGGGTTCTGATCCAGGGAAACTGACCTCAGGATAATCAGACAACTTGATATTTCAGCGTAAGGAAACATGCACTCTAAAATGACTCAAGCAATTTCTGAATTCATTACTTTAACTTTTGTTCTACTGAAATTCTATCTTATGTATATTTGCTATCAAATTAATCAGACAGTATCCATTAATGTCATTCCTAGTATTTCAAAAGAAACAATGAAAATATGTCTTCTTTAAACCCCCTCAGAACCAACAAAGTAACCATTATTTTGAATTGATATCTTGGAATTTTCATATTTGCTTGATGCTCACACTTCTTTATATGGTAATACAAGTAAACACAGAACAGGGAATACATATGGCTATATATTAAACTATTCTATGTTTGAACAGTTCTCTAAATGTGTTTCAATATTGTCAATGTACTGAACTATCTCTCTTTGAACCATAATTTTGAAAACACTAGGGCATCTTTTGTAATTATTTGATTTGCATCAGAATTTTTTCACTTTGATTTTCATTATTTCTACATTTCAGGTTAACTAAAGAAAATCTTAAGGAAATGATATCCATTAGTGTCAGTGGCCAAAATTCAGTTTAGTTTAGTTGAATCACTCAGTCATGTCCGACTCTGCAGATGATGATTGCAGCCATGAAATTAAAAGATGCTTACTCCTTGGGAGGAAAGTTATGACCAACCTAGATAGCATATTCAAAAGCAGAGACATTACTTTGCTGACTAAGGTCTGTCTAGTCAAGGCTATGGTTTTTCCAGTGGTCATGTATGGATGTGAGTGTTGGACTGTCAAGAAAGCTGAGCACTGAAGAATTGATGCTTTTGAACTGTGGTGTTGGAGAAGACTCTTGAGAGTCCCTTGGACTGCAAGGAGATCCAACCAGTCCATCCTAAAGGAGACCAGTCCATCCTAAAGGAGATCAGCCCTGGGTGTTCATTGGAAGGACTGATGCTGAAGCTGAAATTCCAATGCTTTGGCCACCTCATGCGAAGAGTTGACTCATTGGAAAAGACCCTGATGCTGGGAGGAATTGAGGGCAGGAGGAAAAGGGGACGACTGAGGTTAAGATGGCTGGGTGGCATCACCTACTCAATGGACATGAGTTTGGGTGAACTCCGGGAGTTGGTGATGGACAGGGAGGCCTGGAGCGCTGTAATTCATGGAGTCACAAAGAGTCAGACACAACTAAGCGAATGAACTTATCACCACAATAATACTACAAAGGAAGCAACAAGAAAATCTCTGTGACATAAAACAAGCCATTATTGCTAACACATTTGAGGTGGCCATTAGGTGGCTCTGCACTCATGGGGTTGGCTGAATACAGCTACTGTAGGTAGACCTTGACTAGGCTCATTCACACCTGCAGTTTGGCTCGCTTACTTACCTATCTATTGATGGGGTTACTCCACATGGAGATAAAGGGGTTTCTCAGGTGGCTCAGTGGTAAAAAAAGAAAAAAGAAAAAAATCTGCCTGCCAATGCAAGAGATGAAGGTAACGTGGGTTCAATCCCTGAGTTTGGACGATCCCTTTTAGGAGGAAATGGTAGCCCACTCCAGTATTCTGGCCTGGAGAATCCCAAGGACAGAGGAGCTTCGTGGGCTACAGTCCATGGAATTGCAGTCAGACATGACTGAGCAACTGAGCACAAGAGCACAACACATTCTACATGTGTCTGATCCTCCAAAATACTAGTCAAGAATGTTCTGAAACCAATGGCCAGAGTGGAAATAAGGACATTCTTCTCCACCTCTGCCGTATCAAATCTTCTAAACTCCATTAGCCAAAGAAAACTACATCCAAGCAGGAAGACATCAATCAGCTATATAACAAAGTCCATGGACTCAAAGAGAGGGGAGAATTTGGGCCAGTAATGTATTCTACCACAATGAGTATTTATTGAGTGGATTATACTATTCTCAAAATTTGTTGGGGTTAAAGTACTTCTATCATCTTTATCAGTATATCAACCAAAAAGCAGCAGGTATATTGTGCTACCATAAAATGGAAGACCAAATGTATAGCTTTAGAATGCAATTAAGCTGATTTTTTTCCCTTTTTTTAACCATTTGTAAGGTCAGATACATAACCATTTATAATATTAAGGTGGTTTTGATGATTCATTTTGATAATAATGTAAAAACCAAATTTCTGAGTAACCATAACCTACTTAACTAAGCAAAATACTTTCATAATTTTTATAGAACCTACATACAAATGAGAGTTTGAGTTATTTTTACCTCGTCTTTAAAAATTCCCTCAAAGACTCCAAGTTGTAATATGCTATTTGTTACTGTTGAGATTATTATATGTACCTAATAATAAAATTATATTTGTATTTTTCCCCATAAAACTTAAATTTTCATTTATTAATATATGTCTTTTACATCTTTGTAAAAGAATTAGTAATTTTTCCAATGAGAAATAAGAAAATAATAATTCAAAAAGTAAATGAAATGAGTTGTAAGTTTAAAATTAAGCCCAAACCAATGTAAATATTTACAACACTAATAATAAGACACTTGCTTCTTAGAAGAAAAGTTATGACAAACTTGGATAGACAGCACATTAAAAAGCACAGACATTACAGTGCCTACAAAGGTCCATCTAGTCAAAGCTATGATTTTTCCAGTAAACATGTATGGATGTGAGTGTTGGACTATAAGGAAAGCTGAGCACCGAAAAAATGATGCTTTTGAACTGTGGTATTGGAGAAGACTCTTGAGAATCCCTTGGACTGCAAGAAGACACAACCAGTCTACTCTAAAGGAAATCAACCCTGAATATTCAGTGAAAGGACTAATGTTGAAGCTGAAACTCCAGTTGTTTGGCTACCTGTTGCAAAGAGCTGACTCATTAGAAAAGACTCTGATGCTGGGAAAGATTGAAGGCAGGAGGAGAAGGGGATGACAGAGGATGAGATGGTCGGGTGGCATCATTGACTCAGTGGACATGAGTTTGAGCAAGCTCCAGGAGACAGCAAAGGAAAGGGAAACCTGGCATGCTGCAGTTCATGGGGTTGCAAAGAGTCAGACATGACTGAGCAATGGAACAACAACAACAAAAATAGTAATTAAATTGTTCTAGATCCAAGATATTTGAAGTTCATCAAGAACCACTGGAAAAGCAAGATAGGAGGCTACCTGAAGGTACAGTATATGCCAGGAAGATTTCTTAGGTCCAACTGATTCAGGAAAACAATTATGCAATAAGAAAAAGATCTTTGGGGGGTTAGAGAAGCATATAAATGTAAAGACAATATAGTATGTTCTGAGGTTGTATGAAAGGGAAGATGAGCAAATAAGATGCTGGTGAGTTCTCTAAGGTTGGATTTAAGACACAAAAAATTAAATGAAATAGCAAAAATTTGTTTAAAATCCATTAAGAGGTTCTGAACTCCTAACTGCAACTGCAGTCCCCCAAATGGATCTGAGTGTTATTTTAAATTATTCTCTGAGAACTATCTTTTAAAATAACAGTAAACTAGGCATTACATTCATATATACAGATGTGAGAGTTGGACTATAAAGAAAGCTGAGCACTGAGAACTGATACTTTTGAACTGCAGTATTGGAGAAGACTCTTGAGAGTCCCTTGGAATGCAAGGAGATCAAACCACTCGATCCTAAAGAAAATCAGTCCTGAATATTCTTTGGAAGGACAGATGCTGAAGCTGAAGCTCCAATACTTTGGCCACCTGATTCAAAGAACTGACTTATTGGAAAAGACCCTGATTCTGGGAAAGATTGAAGGCAGGAGGAGAAGGGGACGACAGAGGATGAGATGGTTAGATGGTATCACCAACTCTATGGACATGAGTTTCAGCAAGCTCCGGAAGTTGGTGATTGACAGGAAAGCCTGGCACGCTGCAGTCCATGGGGTCATGATGAGTCAGACACAACTGAGTGACTGAACTAAACTGATGCATTATTATTGAAAAGAAGAAGAAGTGTCTTGCAAAAAATTACAATTAGGAATAGTTGGATGAAAACATTAAAGCCTCTTTTTTTGGATTGGCAGGGTACCTGAGGATGAGGCACAAAGTATCATTATCACATATTTATTAAGGTAGATATACAGAGTGAAGTGAGCCAGAAAGGAAAACACCAATACAGTATACTGACACATATATATGGAATTTAGAAAGATAATAATGATGACCCTGTAAGTGAGACAACACAAGAGACACAGAGGTATAGAACAGACTTTTGTAGCCAGAGAGAAAAGCACCAATACAGTATACTGACACATATATATGGAATTTAGAAAGATAGTAATGATGACCCTGTAAGTGAGACAACATAAGAGACACAGAGGTATAGAACAGACTTTTGGCTTCTGAGGGAGAGGGAGAGGGTGGGATGATTGGGGAGAATGGCATTGAAACATGTATACTATCATATAAGAAATGAAGCACCAGTCTATGTTCAATACAGGATACAGGATGCTTGGGGCTGGTGCACGGGATGATCCGGGGAGATGGTGTGGGGTGGAAAGTGGGAGAGGGCTTCGGCATTGGGAGATCGTGTACAACTATGGCTGATTCATGTCAATGTATGGCAAAACCAATACAGTATTGTAAAACAGAATAAAGTATTAAATTTAAAAAAAATAAAATAAACACGAGAGTGTAATGCACACATCTTTTCAGGTTAGTGTTCTTATTTTCTTCTGATAAATACAGAAGCAGAACCGCTGAACCACATGGCAGTTCTATTTTCAATTTTCTGAGGGATCTCCTCATCGTTTTCGATTGGGGCTACACCAATTTCCACGCCCACAAATAAGTACAGGGGTTCCCTTTTCTCCACACCCTCATCAACATTTGTCATTTCCTGTCTTTTTGGTAAAAGTCATCTGACAAGATGATACATCACTGTGGTTTTCATTTGTATTTCCCTGATTATTAGATGCTGAGCACCTTTTCATGTATCTGCTGGTCAACTCTATGCCTTCTTCGGAAACTGTCCATTCAGATCTTCAGCTCACTTTTCAATTACATTGTTTGTTTTCTGCTACTGAGTTACATGAATTCTTCGTATATATTTGATATTAACCCCTTGTCTGATATATGATTTACAAATATTTTCTCCCATTTGGTATCATTTGGTTGCCTTTTCATTTTGTTGATGGTTTCCTCTGCTGTGTGGAAGCGTTTTAGTTTGATGTAGTCTCATTTGTTAATTTTCACTTTTGTCATCTTCGCTATCGGTCTCATATCCAAAAAAAAAAAAAAAACAAAACCTCACAGCAAAGACAATGTCAAGGAGTTTACTGCTTATTTTATTCTAGGGGTTTTATGGTTTTAGGTCTTAACTCTTTAACCCATTTTGAGTTAGTTTTTGTGTACAGTATTAGAGAGCAATCTAGTTTCATTTTTTTGCATGTGGCTGTCCAGTTTTCCAGCATCATTTATTGAAGAGACTATCCTATCCCACTGTATAGTTCTTGGCCCATTTGCTGTAAGTTAATTGACCACATATGTGTGAATCTATTTCTGGACTCTCTACCAAAGTGAGTTTTTGGAACATGAACCAGATCCCTACAATGGTTTCCCTCTGCACAGGATATAATCTAAACTTCTAACTTAAAGACCTATAAGGCCCTAAATACTCTGGCTCCTATTCTACCTCGCTCCAATTTCATCTCTCAACAAAGTTATGTACTACTTTACTATCATTCCAGCCAGGCTGGTCTTGTTTTACATTCTTCAATTCACTGAGCTCCTACGTCACTCTATAAAATGCATTTGCTGATTCTGCTAAAAGGAATACTCATCTCCTATACCATGCCTTTAATTTCTTCAGATCCAAGTTGAATGTCACTTTCTCACTGAGACCTTCCTTAGTACTTCTACACCGAAACTGATAAGAAATAGGTTCCTTCCTGCGGAATCGCCTAAGAGTTCTGTATGCTTCTTTCACAGTTGTTGTTGTTGTTGTTTAGTCTCTCAGTTGCGTCCGATCCTTGGTGAACCCATGGCCAAAGACCCCATACAGCACACCAGGCCTCCCTATTCTTCACCATCTCCCACAGTTTGTCCAAGTTCATGACCATTGCATCAGTGATGCCATACAACCATCTCATTCTCTGCTGCTCTCTTCTCCTTTTGCCTTCAACCGTTCCCAGCATCAGGGACTTTTCCAATGAGTCGGATGTTCTCATCAGATGACCCAAATATTGGTGCTTCAGCATCAGTCCTTCCAATGAGTATACAGGGTTGATTTCCCTTTGGAATTATTTATTTGTTCAATCTTTACCTCTGTAAATGTCTAATTGTAGGCAACAAGAGAGGTAGAGACATAAATCTCCAAGTGTCTAATGCTTTATACATACTTAGTTATCTGCACAACTAAATAGTACTTTAAGAAAATGTTGCCATTTTATTTGTCAGACTGAAAATAAAATTCAGGTAACAGCTAAGAAATCTAAACAAAGCACAATCTCCAGAAAAATAAATGTGTTATTGGTCAGAGGAACATCATAAAACCTGACAATCAAAATAACTCAAAAATTACCAAGTACTTATTACATGCCACTTAAATAGACCATGAAGATGCTATTATAAATAAGACAATAGACCACATGCAATAAATCAGATTTTTCTAAGAACATAAAACCTCAAGTAAAAACTCCCGAGTACCTGTATGCCTATTAAAAAATAACTCTTTGTCTATTTTAAGTCAATTCCATTGGTATACAAATCTTTCCCAAAGTATTCTGCTTTGAGTTGTTTATTGAAATGTTAGTGAAAATTGTCAGTTTAGGGGAGGAGAGAAAAGACAGTTCCAGGCTTCTACTTCCAGATTACAGATCCAGGAGATACAGAGTCTTATGCCTGAACTGGTAACAGAAGTAGCAGTAGCAAAATGACAGCATCACTTGCATTTACTTGGATGACAAAGTGAATGGCCATGTACTCCTGCTAAACTAGTCATAAAATATTTCAAAATATGATATTCAAAGTCATCCGAATAGACATTCTTGCTACTGCTGTATAGAATGGGAAAATATGATGGACTAGGGTCTAAGATTTAACTTGCTTTGTACCTTCAGACAAATAATGTCACCTCTCTGGTCACACTTCCCACAGCTATATAAGATGGGGAATTTGTACAGGTCCTCTTTAAGAATCTCTGTAGCTCTGGTCATATCTCATAATACAAGTATATAAGTCAATGTCAAACTAAAATTTTCTCTGGTACTAGACCAGTGCAAATAAGGCAAATATTTTTTCCTTTAAAAATTCTCAAAATCAGTGCTCTAAATTTTAATAACATGCTAAAGATGTTTTATATTGATAGATAAAAAGTATCATAATTGAAATTTGACTCACTCTTTCTTGAATTAGAATATTTGGCATTAAACGTGAACCAAACCAATAACAATGCTCACCGATACTGATATGTCCTCATTTTTTCTCTTAACACTGGAGTCAAACAAGACATTTCTCCCTCGTCTTTCACAGTCTTGATATACAATCAGTCGAATGTGGCTTGGATCAAACTCTGGCAAAGGCCAACTTTAAAGAAAAATAAAGATTCATTAGAATTACTTTAATAAATATTCCACATAAAAACCTATATAATGAAACCCAAAGCTGTAGTACTGCTGCTCAAGGTAATGCAGAGGATCTTTATATAAAATACTACCATTTAGTTTAGGGCTGAAAATTTACACAGCTATGGCACTTTAGGTTAAAAAGAAAGAATAGTTGTGGCAAGTATCATTCAGTGTATATAAAATATAGTCATCCCACATGAATCTAAATATAGCTAATAAAAATATGTAAAAACATTTACTATAATGAAAATATATACTTATTGCATGGCATGGACTCAGATGGCATGAGATTAATAATCCTTATTTTTAAATACTTTGTTACTGTTTTTTTAATATGGAAGTGAAAATAACAGATCCAGTTTTCAGTTTAAATAACAAAAGCTAATTATTTATAAAACAAAACATGTAAAAAGGTGGTGAACATCCAAATGGGATAGAAATTCCTCATATATATTTGATACGCGTGAAAATGGCATAATCTTTTTGAAGAACAGGTTTTAAAATATATACACTAATTAGACAACATCTAGTAAAAATGAAGTTGACCCAGCAATTCTATTTCAGAAAAGTATGTCATTATACAACAATGTTCAGAGCAGCGCTGTTCATAATAGTTGAAAACGACAAACTACTCATATACTTACTAACAGAACCGGTAAATATTCATACTATGAAACACTACACAACAAACATAATGAATGAACTTCAGTTGCAGGCAAAAATACTGATAGACCATGAGCAAAAGAAATTAAAACAATTACACACATACACACAGTAGTGTATTTTGCCATTTATAGAAAGATTCACATCAAGTAAAGCTTTATCAAGTGATGCACATTTAGTTTTTTAAACTATCAGGAAAACAAAAGAAATGATGGCTTCAAAAGCTTGGAGAGTGGTTATAGCTCAGAGTTAGGTGAGGGTGGTGAGATTTCACCAGGAAGGGACATACCATGAGGACTGGGGCACTGATGATGTTCTATTTTTGATCGGATAATGTTTACACAGATACGGTACCAAAAAGAAAAAAGAAAAATGCCACTGCATTTGTCCTGTGTACTTGTATACAGGCACTGTACCTCACAACTTAAAAAACTAATGGAATGAGTGAGATGAGGAGAGGAAATGAGAGAAAACAATGAATTGTATGACAGAGACACTAATCTCGTAAACTGCATGCACCACAACTTACGAGACAGCTGCCAAGAAAGAAGAGAACTGTCCTTCCAGGAGCTGCCTGTTGTTAGTCAGGCTAAGTGCTCAATTCCTCACAACTCGTCAGTCACAGCTTTTGATTACATTCCTTCATTTCCTTAAGAGAATCTTAACCCTAATCCTAGGACTGCCCTGGTGGCTCAGTGGTAAACAATTCGCCTGCCAATGCAGGTTCAATCCCTGAGTTAGGAAGATTCTTGAGAAAAGGAAATGGCAACCCACTCCAGTATTCCTGCTTGAGAAATTCCCCATGGACAGAGGAGCCTATCCATGGGCTTACAGTCCAAGGGGTTGCAAAAAAGTCGGACACAACCTAGCGACTGAGCAACAACAGCAACTCTAACCCTGTCAATGAATGTTAAAAAAAAAAATGATTCATTAGAATTACTTTAATAAATATTCCACATAAAAACCTATATAATGAAACCCAAAGCTGTAGTACTGCTGCTCAAGGTAATGCAGAGGATCTTTATATAAAATACTACCATTTAGTTTAGGGCTGAAAATTTACACAGCTATGGCACTTTAGGTTAAAAAGAAAGAATAGTTGTGGCAAGTATCATTCAGTGTATATAAAATATAGTCATCCCACATGAATCTAAATATAGCTAATAAAAATATGTAAAAACATTTACTATAATGAAAATATATACTTATTGCATGGCATGGACTCAGATGGCATGAGATTAATAATCCTTATTTTTAAATACTTTGTTACTGTTTTTTTAATATGGAAGTGAAAATAACAGATCCAGTTTTCAGTTTAAATAACAAAAGCTAATTATTTATAAAACAAAACATGTAAAAAGGTGGTGAACATCCAAATGGGATAGAAATTCCTCATATATATTTGATACGCGTGAAAATGGCATAATCTTTTTGAAGAACAGGTTTTAAAATATATACACTAATTAGACAACATCTAGTAAAAATGAAGTTGACCCAGCAATTCTATTTCAGAAAAGTATGTCATTATACAACAATGTTCAGAGCAGCGCTGTTCATAATAGTTGAAAACGACAAACTACTCATATACTTACTAACAGAACCGGTAAATATTCATACTATGAAACACTACACAACAAACATAATGAATGAACTTCAGTTGCAGGCAAAAATACTGATAGACCATGAGCAAAAGAAATTAAAACAATTACACACATACACACAGTAGTGTATTTTGCCATTTATAGAAAGATTCACATCAAGTAAAGCTTTATCAAGTGATGCACATTTAGTTTTTTAAACTATCAGGAAAACAAAAGAAATGATGGCTTCAAAAGCTTGGAGAGTGGTTATAGCTCAGAGTTAGGTGAGGGTGGTGAGATTTCACCAGGAAGGGACATACCATGAGGACTGGGGCACTGATGATGTTCTATTTTTGATCGGATAATGTTTACACAGATACGGTACCAAAAAGAAAAAAGAAAAATGCCACTGCATTTGTCCTGTGTACTTGTATACAGGCACTGTACCTCACAACTTAAAAAACTAATGGAATGAGTGAGATGAGGAGAGGAAATGAGAGAAAACAATGAATTGTATGACAGAGACACTAATCTCGTAAACTGCATGCACCACAACTTACGAGACAGCTGCCAAGAAAGAAGAGAACTGTCCTTCCAGGAGCTGCCTGTTGTTAGTCAGGCTAAGTGCTCAATTCCTCAAACTCGTCAGTCACAGCTTTTGATTACATTCCTTCATTTCCTTAAGAGAATCTTAACCCTAATCCTAGGACTGCCCTGGTGGCTCAGTGGTAAACAATTCGCCTGCCAATGCAGGTTCAATCCCTGAGTTAGGAAGATTCTTGAGAAAAGGAAATGGCAACCCACTCCAGTATTCCTGCTTGAGAAATTCCCCATGGACAGAGGAGCCTATCCATGGGCTTACAGTCCAAGGGGTTGCAAAAAAGTCGGACACAACCTAGCGACTGAGCAACAACAGCAACTCTAACCCTGTCAATGAATGTTAAAAAAAAAAACCACAACTGGCAACATAAAACATCTTCACCTCAATCTTGACAGAAAATATAATTTTAGTTTTCTTCTATTTAATCCTTAGCAAATGTCTATGAATTGATGAAAAACTTATCCTGGACAATCAAACTAAACCAGGGATTCATCCTTAGATCACAATGATTTGCATCTCACTGAACAGCTTTTATTAAACTATGCTTTGATGTTATGCAAAGGAAACCATAAAAGGACAGACTGATAGAGAAAATCAGGAGGTTGGTCTCAAGAAAACTAAGAAAGAGGAGCACTTAAGAGAAGAAAAAGAAATATCATGGCTGTTACTAAAAAGTACCCACTAGTTTTAGAAACAAAGAGGTCACTGGTGACCATGATAAAGACACTTCTAAGTACAGGGGTCAGACTGCAGAGATTTGAGGACCAAATGAGGGTAGAGAAAATAGAGATTTTAAGACAAATGTCAAAGAAAATTAAAAAGAAAAGGAATCATGAACTAGAAGACAGCTATTTTGTTATTAAAAAGGACACATGAACATGTTTACATATTGATGATGAAAGTGTGAAGTGGATGAGAGGAAGACTGACAAAGTAAGGTGTCTAAGGAAGCAGATGAGGACAGACTACGGAGGATGGATGAAAGAACCACCTCCGAAGAAAGGACAATCACTGCACTAGGCCAAGAAAAAAAGATGGACACAGATAAAGGAAGATTCATAGATATGAGGGTAAGAATGGGGGAGTTCGTATCTACAAGCCCTTATACTTTCTAAAGCAGGTGAAGGAAAATAAAGGACAGGTTGTAAAATGTGGGGACAGTAGACAGCAAAAGAGACCAGTCTTTGTAGCAAAAGAAAATGTGCTGACTGAGAAACATAAGACTTCTTAGCAATTATGAAAGTCTACCTGAGACTGAAGGCTACAAAAATATATCAGTCACAAACTACACAGCTGGGTCATTTTCTCCAGCAATCATTTGCATTCATGTGCTTGGATATGGATCAGACTGAGATAAACTGCAGCAGGGGACATGGGCTCAATCCTTGGTCAGGGAAATAAGATCCCACTTGCTGTGGAGCAACTAAGCCCTTGCACGACAATCACTGAGCTGGTGTGCTCCTGCCCTCCACACCTAGAGAACCGGCATGCTGGAACTATACATTTTAAATGGATGATTTTACGGTATGTGAAATTTATTTCAATAATAATAAAAACAAGTTAGAATGCTTTGCTCCTTTTCTTATTTAACTATTTGTATTCTTCCAATGAGTACATGGATTAAACTATCATACTCCACAACCTAAAAAAATAAAACAGAAACTTCCTTTGAAAAGTTTAAAGGTATGCCCATCAACTGATGAATGAGCAAACAAAATGTTATATCTATACAACGGAAATATTACTTGGCTATAAAAAGTTGCAATATGGCTGACCCTTATAAACATTAAGCCAAATAAAAGAAACCAGACACAAACGGCCATATACCATAAAATTCCATTTATTTCCTCTGATTTGTCCAGAATAGTCAAATCCACTGTGGCAAGAAGTAAATTAGTGGTTGCCCAGGAGGGCTGGCAAGGGAGAAGGGAGATGACTGCAATATATAAAGAGTTCTTTTTTTTAACTGAGATATAGTTGATTTACAATATTATACAAGTTTCAAGTATACAACATACTGATCCACACTTTGTAAAGGTTATTCTCCATTTATAGTTTAAGATTCCTTGTGCTGTACAATATTCCCTTGTAGCTCACTTACTTTATATGCAGTAGTCTATACCTCTTAACTCCCTACTCCTCATCTTGCCCCTCTCCTTTCCCCACTGGTAACCACTAGATTCACCCATTCCAGTCCATTTTAGTTCGGTGATTCCTAGAATGTCGACATTCACCCTTGCCATCTCTTGTGTGACCATTTCCAATTTGCCTTGATTCATGGACCTGACA